>CANXYC011056828.1:0-34367 GCA_948193065.1 Aleurites moluccanus | reverse complement strand
TATATATATATATATATATATATATAATAAATCATATAAATCATAAGCGGATAAGAAATATAATCACAGCATATTTTTACTATTAACACTATAAAAAAAAATGATATGATATAGACTTAAATTTTGATAAGTCGAATTAGTATCTAGATAAATTTACTAATAACATGTGATTTTAAAACTCATTCCAATAATTATAAATATTAAATTCAATCATCATTAAATAAATCAAATAAAGGAAAAATCCATCATCAAATATATCAAATCAAAACAATGATAAATATGAGCTCATCTTTCACATCAAGAATAAAAAAACTCCACTAGAAAAGTACAAAAAGCTCAAATAGAAAAATATAGAGACTAGATAGAAGAAAAACAAGAAATAAAAGGAAAAAATGGTGAGAAAAGTATAGATGTAGCAAAATAAAGGAGAAAACACCAATCATTTTAAAATTATTTTTGAAAGAGAAGAGGGAGGAGTTACTGAGCGCAGCGTACGCAAGAAGGAATATCCTTCATAAAATAATATTCTTTGATATCATTAAATGAGAAAAAAAAAAAAAGCCAAGTACTTGAATTTTAGTTAGGGAACATAGACATATATGTGTGATCCCATCATCTCATAGGCAATCAAAATCAAAAGTCTAAAGGAATAGAATTTTAAAGCTATTATTGCTTACTTGGAATTATTATAAAATACCCATAGTTTTGTTTTAATTTACGATTAAAAAAAAAGAAAAAAAAATACAAATTAATATAAACTATACTTTTTATGACAGCTCCTATGCAGTAAGAGATTTTATCAGAATTATGATTGGTGTAAATTTTATTACAATTTAAAAATTTATGATTTAAATTGCTAAAATTAAAATTTGATTTTATAATTGCAAATTTGATAAAAGTTTGTAAATTTTTACAATTAACCCTTCAACTTATTAAAAGAAAAACTTAATAATTTATTAATTAAATATATATAAGTATTAACTAAATGAGAAAAATAATTGGGAAATTTAAAAGGGAAAAAAAAAGTTTAATCCATCCAATAAATGCTTAGATCAGGCTCCACGCAGGCCCCACGTTTCCCTTGCTCCGACCTGGTCCCTAACTAAGTGACAAAATCTGGATTGAGTGGTGCTATTTATTTTTATACAGTAACATCATATCTTATAAAAATTTAAAATTTAAAATTTGATAATATTTTATATAATGAATATGATATATATTTTTTTTATGTTAATTATTTATTTAATTTTTATTTAATAAAAAAATATATTATTAGATTTATTATATAAAATAATAAATTTTTAAAAATTTTTAGATCTAAAAAAATATACTACATGAAGAGTTATGTATAAAAATTACAGCAGCACCTTAACCCACAAAATCTACGTTCAAGATCTTTGTTCAACCAGTACTAATTTTTAAATGCAGCCGTACGATCTGATATGTGGGTCTCACCACATTAGAACTTCACCGACATCTGGTTAGAAAACGTGTCAATCGCTGAGTAGATCCCTCCAATCTACGAAATTCAAAATCCATCACTCAAGCTTGAAGCTTGAAACGAAGCAAGATACAGTACATAGAAATAATAATAAAAAAAGGAAGTGGGCCCCCACCATGTGGGACTTTGGCTGATTGTTAATTCAAAATTAAAAAAAGGGCCCCACACCAACAACCAGTGCCCGCTCTCCATCGCCGAAAATTGGGATTGTATAAGGCTGAGAGTGGGTTTTATTTCGGGTAAAATAATTTATTTTTAAAAAATATTTAAAAAAACTTAATTTTATGTAATAGTAGTTATAATTTTAAAAATTAATTAAAAATTATTAAAAATTTTAATTTATAATTTTTAAATATAAAAAAATACATAAAAATAATAAATTTAATCACTACCGATAATAATTGTCTATGGTAAGTGATGACCACAATAATCATCTATGATTTTCTATAATGAATATAGGCAATTGACATATTAATATATTTTTCTTATTTTATAATAAATTTGTCAAAATTTAATTTAAAAAATATATGTTGTTTCAAAAAAATCATTTTTTAAAAAAATAATTTTATATTAATAAAAAATGTTTTCCATTATTTAATTTTACAATTTTAAGAGACTATTTAAATTTATTTAAAATAAATAAGAAATGTTAGACAGTTTTTTTTAGTAATTAGGTGATTGAAATAGATAAAAAATTTAAGTAGCATGATAATTTTTTAAAATACATAAAAAATTTAAGTGACATGATATTTTTTTTTTGAAATGATATTTTTAAAATATAATTTTTACTTAAATATTCATAAATAAATGAAAACTCGAATGAATTAATGTGTCGGGAAAGTATATATCATGCTTATGCTCTCATCATCTTAAAAAATTTAATCTACTTAAAATAGTTATAAAATATTGTTTTAAAATTTTAAAATAAAAAAAAATTCATGTATAATTTTTTTTTAAATAATATTTTTAAAATTTTATTTTTAAAATATAATTTTTACACAATCAATCTATATATTAATTATTTATGTTTAATAATTATACTCATAATTTCAAATTTATAGCTTTACTTATTCATTTTCATCCAATTCTGTCAGTCTTTATTGCTGTCACTTCATATCTGCCAATCTTTTTTTTCTAATATATATATAATTTCCTTTTATTTATTATATTAGCTACTATTTTATCTAAAATTATTTTGCAACATTTTTTTATTGAATATATGCATGAATATGACTAGTATATTTAATTTATAAAAACATTATAAATTAAATAAATTAAAAGATTATAAATTTGATATTTTTTATATTTTGATTAATCAAATAATTATATATGTATATGTGGAAAAAAGAATAATAATATAAATTTTATTTTTTTTTTAAAAATAATTTTAATAAAATTTATAAAAATAAAAAAATATTTCCTAAAAAAATTCACTAAATCAAATAGTATTAGTTAATAAAAAAATATTAAATAAATTTTTAAAAAAGGGGGGAAAAAGAAATAAGCTTTTTTTAGTTTCTCTGTAATTCCATTTTCTTCTTAACTCTGTTACTGTGTATACTTAAATTGTACCAGTTGTGAATGGTTGTTACAGAGAGAGAGAGAGAGATGCTTCTTAATTTGAATTTAGAGAGAGAAAGATAATCATTTCGAGAGAGAGAAAGAGTGAAGCTTTGATCGAAACATTTATCTGATTTTAGAGAGACAAAGTAAAGCTTGAACCTTACTTCATTTTTATGATTTTTATATGCATAGATTGATAAATTATTATATATCTACTGATTGAAACTCTGCTTTAGCTTTAATAAGGTAGAGACAGAGAGCCAAGGATTATGAACGGAATGGGAAGGCAGGGGCAGAGATCTGGAGCAACAGCAGTGCATCATCAAAGACAATACTCTGATAATTTCTTAGATACTTCATCCAATGGTAGATGGCTTCAATCTGCTGGTCTTCAACACCTTCAAAACTCTTCTTCTTCTTCAATCCCTCCTCTCCAGGTTCTAATTCTTCAATCTTTATTGTTATTTCTATAATGGTTTTTTTACTGAATTCTGGAGTTGACTAGGCCGGTTCTTTTTTCCTTTTTTTTTTTTGAAAATTTTCATTTTTTTTTTGAGAATTAGATGGGTGTTTTGTTGTATTTTGGAAATGGGTTTTTGATGAAATGAAATTATAGATCTGAATATTTCGAAAATTTACCATTTTTTGAATTGTTTCGTTGTCAGGAATATGGAAGTAAAGAAAATTTCTTAATCTGTTAAATCTGATGATCTTTTGTTTAATTTTTTAATCTGTATAGGAAATTCATTGAATTGATTTTTATAGATCTGAGGATGTTATTTTCATTTGTTTGGTTCTAATACTTTGGATTGGAAATTAAAACAGGACTATAATTTCTATGGTGGTGGTGATGCTGTTGGTGGAGGAGGCCAGGGGATGAGAATGTACCGTAATGCCCAGAGGGCTTTTAATGGAGTCAATGAGTTTTATGTAGAGCCTACAACACCTCCTGTTAGTTCGCGGTCGTCTAGTCAGAGAAAGAATGGTGAAGAATCTCCAAATGAGTTCAGTCCTGGTCTCTTGGATCTGCATTCCTTTGATACTGAGCTGCTTCCTGAGGTGGGTCTCTTGTCATTTCTGATGGATGAGTTATATTTGTTTTCGGGTGTCCTGATGCTTGTATATCAATATGCAGTCTCTATTCGTGCTGAAAAATGCATGTATATCATGTTCAATTCAAATTTTATTTTTGACTGTCTTCTATTGTCACTCTTCAGGAACATGTGTGGTTATATTTGAAACAATGTTGAACTTGGATTTGAACATTATTCTTGAAATTAATGGTTTCAAGAATCATAAACTCTAGCAATTTTTAACGTGCTGTTTAAATTTGAAAATACATATTGGAATCAGTCAACTGATATACCTTAGGTATTTTATTTTTTTACTATTTCGGATAGATGCCAGTTCCAGGCCTGTACGATGGTTCTTCTCTATTTCATCCTGTTCGGGGAAGAAGCTTTGATGACTCTGAACCTTATATTTCAAACAAGCAGCAAACTGGCAGAGCCCCTGTTTTACCGGATAATAGTCTCCTGAAGAGCTTTGCTGCAGACAAAGAGAAGAGTAGTTCTGTTGCAAAGATTAAAGTTGTGGTATGGTCTCTCAATTTGTTTGGTTTACCACTTTGCCTCTAACTTTTGCTTTCTATTTGTTACTGTTCCATTATACTTTTGTCTTAAATTGTAATACAATGCCCAATAGATGAGTGCTATCAATATCTGGTCGACCTTCATTATTCCCACTGGATCACATTTGTAGAGTGATGAGTATTTAATTGTTTCTGCTCCTGGCATTGTCTGACTTACTTGTAAGACATGTCAAAGTACTAATTTTGTTATTCACTAGTGATGCTTTTTAATGCAGGTTCGCAAGAGACCATTGAATAAAAAAGAGTTGGCAAAAAATGAAGAAGATATAATAGAAACACATTCCAATTCTCTAACAGTTTATGAGACCAAGCTGAAGGTTAGTGTTGGTGGTGATTTTACCATCTTTTGGCTAATATTACAACATGATGAAGAAGTAAACTAAAATGTAGTTAAATCATAAGCATGTTAGCCAACCTCAGATCCATGTTTCCCAAATTTTTACCCTCTACTAATCCTAAATGAATCATGAATGAAAATGGTAGGACAAAGTCTACAAAACTTTTGACATAGATAGACATCATGAATGATGATTTACTATGGGGTAAAGTTTTGATACATAAAACAACCAGAAAGGAGATATTAAAATGTGATTTATTAACTATGCATGTATCTAAGAATTTTTAAAGAACCTTCTTTTTCTGTCTTGATCTTATAATTATGTTCCACCTGTTGGGTAAATTTGATGCTTTCCTCTGCCATTGACCGACATATTTGAATTAAGAATCCATCTGAAACTGTTTCTAATATTTTTTAGATATCTGCAGGTTGATCTAACAGAATATGTTGAGAAGCATGAATTTGTCTTTGATGCAGTGCTGAATGAGGAAGTCTCAAACGATGAGGTGAGAATATCACTGGAATAATTAAGAGTGAAAAATAATAATAATTCTTCAAAATGGGAGTATTTTTTAGCATATGTTGACTAGTATTTATTTTATTTAGGTTTATCGTGAAACAGTGGAGCCTATAGTTCCAATAATTTTTCAACGCACAAAAGCAACTTGCTTTGCATATGGGCAAACAGGTGAATTGCTATTCATGAAAAATAACGTAGATGTTGTTTTTGCCTTTTTGATTTAGACAATGATGATTTTAAGGCTTATTTTTAATTTGAATTACGTTCACATTTTCTTTTTCTCCATATTCATAAATCATTAGATCATCCTGAATCTTTTATGCTTGGAAGTTTTATTCCAGAATCATGTGATTTGCCACTGAGGATAAACTTTTTCTATACCTTTTGAATCCCCTATTTGGGATAATTTACCTTCATTTTCTTGATTCAACTGCCATCAGATACCAAACAATGGTTGATATAGCCTGAAGGATAAATAACCTTATCATTATACAGATAATGTATTTTAGTTCAATTGCTTTGCACATTTTTCTCTTAAGTTCAGTGAGGTATTATTAGCTTGCTCAAAATTTGATTTGCCTTGACACCGTTCAAAATGTACAGCAGAAACTTTTGTCTTCCTGGTTATTCCAAGTTTTTGATGTATTTCAACTGTATTAGTAAGGAATATCAAAGAATCTAATATAATAATCAAATTATTGATGCAAAACCAGATTGTGATGATTTTTCATTACTCATCAGGAAGTGGAAAGACCTATACTATGAAACCATTACCCCTCAAGGCTTCACGGGATATCTTGAGGTTGATGCATCATACTTACAGGAATCAAGGGTTTCAGCTATTTGTGAGCTTCTTTGAAATATATGGAGGAAAACTGTTTGATCTTCTCAGTGATCGGAAGTAAGCTGCATAGTCTTGCTTGCCTGGTTATGTAGTTAGTAGTATTTGTGCCTTGAATTTGCTGAGAATTGAAATTCTGCTTGTGCAGAAAGCTTTGCATGAGAGAGGATGGTAAGCAGCAAGTTTGCATCGTTGGTTTGCAAGAGTACAAAGTATCAGATGTAGAGACAATTAAGGACCTCATTGAGAAAGGAAATTCTACAAGAAGCATAGGCACGACGGGTGCAAATGAGGAATCCTCTCGTTCACATGCTATACTTCAACTTGCTATCAAGAGGTCAGTTGATGGCAATCAGTCAAAGCCTCCTCGTCTAGTTGGCAAGCTTTCCTTTATAGATCTTGCTGGAAGTGAACGTGGTGCAGATACCACAGATAATGATAAACAGACAAGGTATAGTCCAATTCTTTACCTTTTTCTTGTTTCTCAGA
Organism: Aleurites moluccanus; assembly: GCA_948193065.1. NCBI lineage: Eukaryota > Viridiplantae > Streptophyta > Magnoliopsida > Malpighiales > Euphorbiaceae > Aleurites > Aleurites moluccanus. The sequence goes on along the minus strand of CANXYC011056828.1, from coordinate 27,465 downwards.
ATATCACTGGCAAAACCACTAGGAACCCTGAGTTCTGTTCCATAGTATGCTGATCACAAGGAAGAATGACACAATCATGTGCATTTGCAACTAATGCTCATGGAGCAGAACTTATCAAAATTAGTATGTTAAACTGGGGGTCTATCAACACTTAGCATCATCTCCACTAATCACTGGATTGGATGGTTGGAATTAAAGAAGGGAGTTTTGTACTACTGTTGGCACATTTAAAGCAAGCTTGGGTTATGAAGCGCCATAAATTCTGGACTTGTCCCATGAAAACTCCAGAGGCAACAAAATGCCATGTTTGACAACTTAACTTTGGAATAAAGTTATTAAGGGAATGATAATATTGCAATGAGACATGGAATGTGGATGTAACTTACTGAGATGTTTAATTTTCTACTTGTATTTTTCATTGACTACTTGATTAGACTGAGTCACACGTTTAAAACAGAGGGTGCTTAATGAGGCTTCAGGCTTGTTTACACTGAGATTTAACAGTTACTGATGAATGCTGAACGCTGAACACAAATACTGGGTGTTCTTTTATGGTGGTTTTTTTTTTCTTTTTTGGGATTACGTTGTTTGATTTGGTTGTTCCCTATAAATGATGCAGGATGGAAGGTGCAGAGATCAACAAGAGTTTACTTGCATTGAAAGAATGCATAAGGGCTCTTGACAACGACAAGAGTCATATTCCATTCAGAGGCAGTAAATTGACTGAAGTCTTAAGGGATTCTTTTGTTGGCAATTCCCGCACTGTTATGATTTCCTGCATTTCACCAAGCTCAGGATCCTGTGAACATACTCTTAACACCTTAAGATATGCTGACAGGTAAATCAAAATGATCTGAAATACAAAAAGTGCCTTTCTGTAATTTTACTCTGTTTTGATATGATACCTGAATTTTCCATTTCTTTGAAATTATATTCCAGGGTGAAGAGCCTTTCGAAAGGGAACGCTCCAAAGAAGGACATTTTGTCTTCAACCTTAAATCTAAAGGAATCAACTACTATGCCCTTATCATCAGTTTTACCTTCTACATCTACCTTTGAGGATGACATAACAGATGCATGGGTAGAACAAGATGAAAGAGATGATTTTGAGGCATCTGAAGACTCCTTTGAACAAGAGAAACCAATATGGAAGGAGAATGGGAAGGTGGAATCATACAATCTACTTACTGCAGAGGATAAAATACAGAAACCCAATGGTCAGGCAAAATGGAAAGATCTATCAAAATCTGATTTTAAGAGCTCTCATTCAGATGATGATTTGAATGCTCTGCTACAGGTAATTCAGAAAAAGGAATATTTATGCAGTTCTTTTGGATGTGTAGAAATCCAAGTTGTTGGCATTTTAAACTTCTGTTGCAAATTCTCAGGAAGAGGAGGATCTTGTAAATGCACATAGAAAACAGGTGGAGGAGACAATGAACATTGTTAGAGAGGTATGTGATGTAGCTAATTACTCCCCAAGTTCTATTATTATATTTTTACCTAAGCCTCAAATCCATTTTCTTCTATTCTCATGCATACATTCTCTCCATGTTGGTTAGCTTAAGTAAATAAATTGGGCTGGGAAGTAGATTTGTGTGTTGCTTTTGTTTTGCTGATCAAAATATTGTCAGCATGCTGCAAGATGTGAATTCTAATGGATTATTTATGGTGAAAATTGATTTGGGAATTGACATGATAAGTTTCTTTGGTAAACCATCCAAGCTGATTTTTTGGATCTGCTGCTTTCATACCTTGTGAGAATTTTGGTGTTTGAAGAAAATTTATGCTCATTTACGGATGTTCCTTTTGAATTTTGCAGGAGATGAACCTGTTGGTTGAAGCAGATCAACCAGGGAATCAGCTTGATGATTATGTTACAAAATTGAATGCCATTCTTTCACAGAAGGCTGCTGGGATACTGCAATTACAAAATCATTTGACCCATTTTCAGAAGCGTTTGAAGGAGCATAATGTTTTAGTATCTTCTTCTGGCTACTAATTTCATGGAAGTGGAGATGCAAGTATTTATGGATGGTATCTTCTTTTTTAGAATCGGTTGCAAGATTGTTGGCCTAGAAGTGGATTTGAGTTTGCAATTTCGGGTGATTTTTATGGTTGCAGCAGTTTGCCAGATGATTCCTCCGGCCATTATGCATCTCTTGTATTCTTTATTTTTGGTTCCCATCTTTCTTCCATTCAATACTGCTGGCTTATTTCTCTTCATTTTTCGTTACAAGTTATAGAGATGAGCATTGGATTACATGCCGTCTGGCATGCTTCTGTACAGTTGTGATCACTACAATTTCATTCAATGGAATACTTTTTTACTGTTTAACGTCTCCAAACACAAGACTCTACATGATCTTTGGTCATTTACTAATTAAATAACCGTGGAACCATATTCTATATGGTTTTCTTTTCTGAAAAAATATATTGTACTAGACCATTAAAATGATCGCAAATTGAGAAAATAGACCACATCTTTTTCTTGATTGTTATTTTATTATTGAAATGGGAGTGATTCGGGAAGGAAATGAGCTATCAGCTCAAATGGTACTGAGAAAAAAAAAAAAAAGAAGAGTAATACTACAGAATAAATGAGTAATAGTTTTTTTTTTTTTCACTGAAAAAAAAAATGGACGTGAAAAATTAAGGTTATCCTTTTCAACCCACACCTTTAACAAACGGATGGCAACAATGGCAATTCAGTAACATCGCTTTCCCTTTCCTGCCACATCCTATAATTTCAAAGAACACGAACATCATTTCTATCCTATTTTCATTTTTCTGAGTTTGGTTCAGTCTATAATTTTGATCGATGTTTTTTTTTTTTTTTTTTTTTTATTTGTAAAACCCTGCAATAATCTTTCTTAAAGTAAGAAAGCTGTAACTGAAGCTATGTTTCATTTTGTTCACTTTTCTATATGGTCTTAGGTTTTCTCTAGTTCTCATGTTGTATGCCTTGGAATAGTAATTTATTGTGCTGATATTGTTGCTTTAGCAGCACTATTCATGGGCAGAAAAGACAGCCAATCTGCTAAAACCAGAGGCAGTTATTTTTCTGTTGAAATCTTTCTGTTTATGTCTATGAATCTACAGATTTTTATGTTTGATTATCATCAGTTTTAAATATATCTTCTAGTTTGGGCAGAATTGTTTTGTTTTTCATGTTATTACTATAAAAAAAAATGCTCTGTGTAACAACTCAGAATCTGAAGTTCTGAATGTTTGCTAATGTTTCCTTGCCTTGCTAGAGGTGCTCACAGCATTGAAATTAATGATCCACTGCAAATTTCCAAAATGCAGTCTTCTTCAAGGAATCCTTTATTCTGATCAACAACTAATGTCTGGGGGAAAAACCAGGATTTGGGTAAGAGCATAAGCTTCAGATGTCTCCTTGTTCTGCCAAGACTTTGCTTAGGCAATGATGAAGCTCTCAAATCTCCATTTCTTGATAGGTCAGCATTTCGTACAGTAGTATTTGGGTTTTTATTCTCTCGAATTTCAAAAAATTTTCAGAAACTTGGGCAGATTGCTGTTTTTACCATGTAAATTTAGTATCCAGATTAAAAGAAAACTGTCAAATACTCATTCAATAAATGGAAGTAATTTATTCTAGGTGGATGGTTTATTCATTAGCAGACATTTCCAGGCCTTCGATTTGGACAGTGTTGGGTATATTGAATCACTGGCCTTATGTGCATTTGCAGGAGGGCACATCAGGTAGACTTTTGTTGTATGGCTTATAAATCTTGTGACTCCATTTATTGAATTCAGGAGAAGATTAGTAAAATTTTTTAATACACTCATATTTTCTAGAACTTGTATTGTATGCATCTTTCAGTAACTAGACAGGATCAAGAGTAGCAATCTAGGTAAGAAAAAGTCCAGAAATCTAAATATAAAATCAACAATGCAAAATAAGATGCAAACAATTTAATATAGAAAGGAACAATGAAAAAACTAGGACAAGGAAAACAAATGCATATGCACAAGGAAGAACTCACAAACATAGGCTATCTATTTTTTATAACCTAATCGAACCTAGTCTTCGCTTTGAACTGTTGATGCTAGCTGATGGCTGTGGAACAGAGAATTCTCTGTACACATCAGTAAAGAACTTGTCGACAATGTCAATATATACTGGACTTTTAAGACGGTTGTAATAGTGAAGTGCTTCTTCTACATCTAACACATGTTCAACATCACTTGCATCCATCATTTCCAATTCTTTCATCTTTTTTGCTAGTGCATAACCTCCTTCATCCTTCTTTTTCTTTGAAGATTGTTCTTCACCTCCTTTTATTGAATAAAAACTTCTCTTACTCTTATTCTCTTCCTTTATAATTACTACCTCTTCTTTGTCCTTCAATGGACTAATTGGAAGCTTCATCGAATTTCCATTACATTCATTTTCTTCTCTTGCTGCCTCTTTTGATAAAGTGATACTAGAACTATTCTTCTTCTTCTTCATTGCCACTTCCAAATCACACTCCCATTCATTACAAAAATCAGTGTAGTATTGATCTCTTTCTCGAAGTTTGGCACATGAAAAGGGGTTTAAGGAAGCAGGTTTGGGAATTTTTTGATACCCTCCAAAGAAGAGGGACTTAAGATTTTGGAGAGTATTGTGAAAGAACATTTTGGTTTTTTGAATGGATTCTTTTAGCTGCATATTTTGTATTTGAATGAGAAAAACTTGTTCAATTCCCTAAATGTCTCTATCAGTTTTGGCCTCTTCTCCAAATGTATACAGGCAAGAAAGATAGAGACAGTTGAAGGTTCTTAAGCTCTATGCTTTTGCTTCAAAATGCCTTCTTTTTGTCCACCCCCTTCATATTACCTTCCCTCTTCAATCTGAAAATTCATTGGAAGCTACCAACCGTTAGATTTTATGAGATCATAGATCAGAAGGCCAAATTTTAATCAATAGGGAATTTTTATTTTTTAGGTATGTGTGAATAGAAATCCAAATTTTGCCTTTATCATAAGCAAAAAGTTGCCCTATTTGAAGGAAAAGTTGCTTAATAAAGACCAAGAGTACATGAACTTGGGAATCCAATAATCATGAATGTTTTATTTTGATTTTTGACTTATTGTTGTCTAAAGTGAAGTTATATTGATTAAGATGCAAAGCTAAAGGTAAGTGTGGGCCAGTGAAAACGCATAGTATAGATATAAATATATCCTTATAATTCTTGCGTTCAACTACTACTTAATTACTGTCACCAATTTTTTTGAATCTATGGACCCATTATTCCCATATTATCAATTGCTTCTTTGGCAAGTCTGTCTTGTTTTTGAGATCATATTAGCTTTGAAAAAAAAAAAAAGGTTGATTAGGTTGGTGCTTTTTTTGATCCTCCATATTGTAGGTGAAGAAAACCTAATTGCATTTATATGTGAGAGAGATATGGACCCACATAGGTTGGTGCTTAAATACCAACACCTAATTAATATCAAGATAAGGTTCATTTAGATTTTTGGGGGGTGAAGTCACTTTCTTCCAATTAATTCTTACCCCTACACCAAATCAATATATTTTATTAATATTGTGATTAATTTAATATATAAATTAAATAAATTAAAAATTTATGTGATTAATTTAATATGAAATAAATGAATTGAAAAGAAAGATATGTGATAAAATTAATATGAATTAAATATAGTGAATAAAAATATATAAATATAATTATTTAAATTTAAAATAATCTTTAAAATTATATTTTAATAAAATATTATAATTTATTATATGTATAATATTATTAAATTATATAATTTATAATATTAATGAGATTATATAATTATATAAAATTTTTTTAAAAAATATTATTTTATTAATTTATCAAAATTATTAATTTATTTTATTAATTTAAATCAAGACTTTAAAAAATTATTAATTTATAGATATTGTACTATACTTTAGCTTTAGCATAATTAAAAAAAAGAAAGAATTCAACTTGAATTTATTGCTAGAATTTATATGCAACTATCACTATTACCATTGACTACTACTAAAAAGATATAACTTAATGCTATTTTCATATTTGAAAATATCTCACATGTCCATATCTCTAACGTCTTGATTAAACATAAACAGGATGCGATACAGAATACAAAGCCAACAGAAACAGAAACAGCCAACACCTAGGAGGCATGATTGTGTGGATAACAGTGGACAAGAGAATTGAGCAATAAATGGATGAGTCTTCTGGGTACTTGACTTCCATATAATACAATAATAAATATGCTCTAAAAAGAAAATACAAGCTAATCTATATCAATTTATTTTCAATAATATTTACATTTCAATGATGAATCCATCAGCAAGCATGTCAGGGATTTGATGCTAGGCACATTTTCATTTTCAAGACATAGCACCAAGACATATGAGCTTGAAACTATGTCAATAGTTACGCCACTTTGTATACTTTATGAATTTATTTATCTATAATAAATCATCAAAGAATATATTTTCCTTGACCTGAGCTACCTCTACTCACAAAACTGGCCGAGCTACTCATTTACAGCTCACCTTTCCCAGGGTCCTGCTTTGCAGATCAGCATATCAGCCTCTATAATAATGTAATTTCAGTCATCATTCCAACGGTGCTTTCTACTGGCACTCTTTCTTGTTGAATTTGAAGAACTGGTGAAGCAGCCTGTGGACTTTATATACAGCTATTTGTTGCAGTGACGAGACGATTTTTATCCTAACTGTGGAAGCTTGTTAGTTTGATGAGAGAAGCTTCTTTTCGAGGAATCAGATACATAACGTGTGTCAACCTATAAAATTGCTGCATAATCATTTATGTGCCGTATTGCTCTACCTAAAGCAGGCAAGTCAAGAAAAAAGTAAACCAGATATTAAAGGTTAATCGTGTTGTAAGTCATGACCAATTTGATGCGCAAAGATAACCCATGCCAACAAAATATATGCATAAACTGCAGTGTTTATGCACGAAATACTGAAGCCAAGTTTTTGCTTAATGAAATCTACTCTGTTGGTGTTTGCCAAGCTCTTAATGAGTTGACAGAAAGTTCTGATTGGCCATCTGAACTTAGCTGGCCATATAGTCCTAGACACCGAACTGCACTTATCTCTTCCAGAAAACGAAGCAATTTTAATCTAATGCCTAGATGTAAATTTATGATTATTTTAGAAAATCTAATCCAAAATATTTAGTGGGCAGTTGCCCAGGTTTATTCCTAGTGCTTGTGGGATATGATAGGCAGTACCAATAAACAATTACTTTCAGCTATTATTCAACTGAAAAATATATTTATGAAAACAATGTATCATTTTACAATGTATCATTTATCACTCACCAACTGACTGGTTTAGAGCTTTCATGCAGAGATTTTCATAATATTCTTGTCCTCTGCGGTTGCAAATCCTTAGGATGCTGAATGCAGCCTGAACATCCCCACTGAAATATTCTTCACTGGCTGAAATTTTGGTGGTTTTAGTAGAATATGATTCTCCCAAACTTTCAATATACTTTACCCTCTCTATCAACTCAATGTCAGATGGACTTGGGTAAGGCAGTCCGACCATGACTTTGCATCGACCCATCCCATCACTGAAATTGATGCCTTCTGTAATCTTTACACCAACAACAGCTAGGAGTATTGCTCCATTGTGAGGTGCTACTACTTCTTTCGAGCTTGTAGACAATATATCAATTGTTTCCTTGTATTCCTTGAGAACAAGTTCCACATTAGGATTTTTCCTCAGTTCTCTGAAGATTCGCCCTTTCTTCATAATCCTTTCACGAATGCCAGAGGTCTTTCTTGCATCATCGACCTTTCCTTCATATTCAAACGAGGAGAAGAACACAACAATTCCTTCAGGAACAATGGCCACCAGATTGCAAAGCAAGAGCCCTAGCACCTGTATCTATAACTCAAGCCCATCAACACAACTTAGTCAGCCATGGTTTCTGGAAAAAGAACTTCAGAGAATAGAATGAAACACTATATTGAATATGAAGTCGTTCCCACATAAGTTGAACCATGTCCACACAAAGACAACATTTAACAATACCAAGATAAGAAATCCCACAGTAAACAAAATGGTCAACTAGACTCCCAAAAGCCCCTACCCAAAGAACAACAACAACAATGATGATATAAAAGATCAATTAAAGTACCATAGCAAGACGATTATTGACAAGTGCTGCAAAATACTCACCATATTTAATGAACTTCTGTAACTGTAGCTGAAATCAAAGGATTGACCAGAAGGGCCACAAGAAACTGCAAAAGGCAAAATGCTTTCAGGAGGGACAATGTGACGACATGAAGAGAAATACAGCAGATTTGGCAGTAACCAAGGGAAGAGTCTCTCCCTCATCTCCTCTATATGTTGCAGGGTCCCTCCTGCCAATATAACTGCACGTGCTTCCTACACAATCTGCAGAATTTTGAGATAAAACTTCATTCTCTTGGTTTAAATAATGGGCATGAAAGAAAACAATGATTGAACAATTCCCAATTTGGTAGAACTATATTATTATATTATCCTCATTGAGGCTTGAGAAACCTGATTCCTACGGATTTGATGACAAATATACAGATAGATACGTGTGTGTGTGTGTGTGTGTGTGTGTGTGTGTCTGTGTGTGAGTGTGTAAGCTCACTATCCCTTTTGTGGTGATCCCTAAGATCCAAAGGGAGCTAAAAGAAAAGAAATTCTTAACAAACCTCTGAAAAAATCTTTTCTCCAGTGAGCATAACATATTTTAAAAATCCTCCTTGTCGTCCAGAGCATGTTGGTCTTGATTTTGAGACTATTATGCGTCCATCACCATCATTATTGGTCAGCGATACTAACATATCTACTAATGCCCGGAAACTGGAAAGAGTGCTCCACTCCTCACCAAATTCTCCACTATCATTTTTCTGCAAGCCAGCCACCTTTTCTCCATATCCACATACCTGGTGAAACAATCATAGCAAAAATTTAAACTGGGATAATGGTGTTGATCATAAAATAATTGGCTGGCATGAATTTACAAATATTTTTAAAAAAAGTGAGAACAAGCATTCACCTTGTGAATAAAGTTGCTTTCCTTAAAATACTGGAGCAATTTGACAAAATTAATGTTGTCTATATTAAGAGAAAATAGAAAATCATTAATGGCCATAGAAGTATCAAAGAGTTTTTGCTTCAGTAGCTTTTTCTTCAACTTGGCAAGTATTTGCATGGTTCAAATACTTCTCACTGCAACAGAGTTTGCTGGAGAGCCTGAGTGACAACCATCAGAATTTGGATATCTTAGATTACCAGCTCCCTAGGGATTGCGGAATCTTGCAAAGTACTTCTCTATGTGGGAATGCACATGGTCCAACTGAAACAAGAGAAAAACTATTTTCAATTAGAATTTATCAAAACTTTGTAATATCAATACCAATTGCTTAAGATTATTACTGGAGGTTCTAATCCAAGTAATATAAGGAGAGAACCTGCCAATTAAAGTGATGGATCAACCAATTCGACATAAGTAAACAGGTTTAGACCGGATAAATAACCATACTGAGCTGGTCAGCTGGACACTTGAAAGAAACAATGAATAATATTAGAGACAAATGGAGATAACAGTTTATAAACATCTGAAAATGTAATTTTTGCATCATGCATGTTGATCAGGGAGACAGTGAGATTATGTGCCTCATCTATTATAACAAAGTTCAGCCCAAATAGTTCTCGTAATGCTTTTGATAGAAGAGGTTGAGATGGAAGAACCACGAGATAAGCTGCACGGACCATACTTCTGGAGCCATAATAAGGACAAATTCCCATACTTCTTCCAAGCATAACAAGATCTTCGATATCCAGTGCTCCTTGTTGAGAAATCTCATCCCTAAATTGCCATTGCAGTTTATATTTTCTAAGCATTGGGCATCCGGAAGATGCCTTTGTTCGGTGTATTCTTCCCTCTGCACCTAATTTCTGTAAATAATCACTTCGATCAGTTACGAAAAATCTTTATATTCTAGCAACGCAGTTATCATCTGCATTGCAGCATTGTTCTGAGTAGATTGAGGTAAGAATAGTTCTACATGAAATTTGGCTAGAAACATCTGAACCAAGAAGTTTCACAAACAAATCTTCCATACCTTAATTTTAGAAACTTCCTTTTTCTTTTTTTTTTTTTGAAGCTCCAAGCATCGTTCATTAATGGGATTGGCATTTCCAAGTTTCAGAACATCTGAACCCAAAACCCAAAAGTCCAAAATTAGACGTGCACATATAAATAACAAAAAATCAGATTATAAAACCATCATATACCTATATTAATACAGAAATTCTTCCTAGACCCAAACACAGAACTGCTATTTCGCTGTCAAAATTGGTCTTTTTTCAACTCCTATACAAACTGTGAGAGTTGCGAATGTGTCCGACTACAAAAATAAATCTTCAAATCCTTTTCTTCCTCCTCCTCAAACCAACCTTTTTCCTCTTCCTCGTCACTCGAAGAACTAACTGAACACCCTCCAGCTTTCCTCTTTGATTTCCCATTAAAAAGAATTCCTTCATCTTCACTTTCATATTCTTCCAGCAAAAACTCCTTATCATTCAATTCCACCCCATCATTTTTCACATACCCTTTCTTCACATGAAAATCATCCTTCTCCACAACACGTGAAAGCCTTTCTCGATAACTTTCCCTATTCTTTCTTAATCCAAATTTATTCTTGACTTTCTTCTCCTGTTTTGGATCGTAGACTTTGTTTGCAACAAAGTTTCTCATCCAATCAGGTTCATCATTAGACCCAATTTGACTCTCATCATCTCTTAGATTCTGATCAGATTCAACCTTTGCTTTTGACTTCTCCTTTTGTCTCTGATAAAAAAAAAACCATTGCAAAGAACTGCATGCAATACTCAGTTTTCCGAGTTCCTATTTTAACACAATGATTTCAAATTTCAGCAAAAAATAAATAAATAAATAAAGTTAGAGAGTACAGAGAGATACAGATAACCATATCTATGGGGCTTTAAAGCATGGAGACTCCAGCTTTATCTAAAGATCGATAAAGAGCCTTCATGAAATCAATCTGGATCGAGTAGGGTTTGAATGGAAATCTTGAAAATTTTGCTTAATTTTCTTCGTTTCCCATTTCTCTTCTCTGATTGCCAGCTGTAAGCAATTGATTTTGCTCTTTTTTTGGTGGATTTTTTTTTCCCTTTTATATTTGGTTCTGTTATTATTATTATTTTTTTCAGTGATTGAATTTCGAGCTGGCGCAGGATTTTCCCGCCAAAACCATAATGAGGAAGTTTTTTTTTTCAAGTGTCTGTTTGGTTGCAGTGGATGATATGTTCTTATTGCGGACCCTGATTAGTTATAACTGACTAAGATACCATCACATTAATATTTTTTAGGGGAAATTATATTAAAATATCATGTGACACTTTGAGGCTTATCAAAATGATAATCACAAAATTTCTCACAATGTCTCATCTTGCCGCAGATGAAGCAAAAGGTAGTTAACCTTTCATATTTGAAATGCACTAAAACCCAATCATCTCTGGGCTTTCTGATCTTTTTCCACCTCTTCAAAGGAAGATGAACATCAACAGAAAAACAGAAACTCGTATGCTCATGAATGTGCGCCACACACACAAATTATTATTGGCATCATATTTAAGAAACTCATGAACAAAGCTGTCTATGAAGATCATACACCTGAACCCAAAAATCAGAAAGATTCAATGAGATATCCGGAGGCACGGATATAGGGAGGTTAGATCCAGGTGGTCATAGGCCACTTCAATCCAAAAAAAAAAAAATTATGAATTTATAAAAATAAATTATTTGATTTATTAAAATTAATTTTTTTTTATAGAATTTTAATCCTTTTAAAATTAATTTTTTAAAATATTTTACACATATATAAAAAAATTTTAATTTTTAATTTTCAACTCACCTAAAATTAAATTTCTAATTTCGTGCCTTACCCTCATCCGTTTTGTAGAAGAGCAAGAGGTGATTATCAAAGCTCCACGATCCCTTCGCAAGAACCCTCTGCACATTGACGACATGATAAAACTTAAATAAAAATAAATGTGGCCAAGGTTCTATAATTGTAACCCCTTTTCCTGGCAGCTAGAGACTGGCAAGCCGATTCTCCATTGCTGTAAAATTAATTGATCGGTCCATAAGGAACTTCCCAATCAAACACAGACTGAAATCCATAGGAATAGCTATCAATGATTAAGGCTGATAATTAAGTTAAACATCGACTCATTAAATGTCAATTTCTCAATTATTAAACTTTTCATTAAAATCGATAATTAGGATTTTAAATTAGCACAAAGGCCCAATAGCTTTGGCCCAACGCATTAAAAGCTGACACGTAATTAATTAACAAGGAGCTTGCTCACACCTGATTACCATTTTCCCCATGTTTCACTAACCCTAAAAACCCCAGTATAAAGCTTATTGTCGACGCCCCTCTCATCCTTAACCCAGAAATATACCTCCGGAGCTAGGGCTCATCTGCATCTGCTGCAATGGTAAATCCCATCTATCTCTCACATAAAAAGAATAAAAACAATGAGCTTTCTCACTCTATGTGTCTGTGAACTAATCTTGTGAATGAAAATTGCAGGGTAAGGGAACAGGAAGTTTTGGTAAGAGGAGGAACAAGACCCACACCCTTTGTGTCAGGTGTGGCCGCCGCAGCTTCCACCTCCAGAAGAGTCGTTGTGCCGCCTGTGCTTTCCCTGCTGCCCGCAAGAGGACATGTATGTTTACTCTGATTTACTATCTATTGTTCCTTTATCATTTTATGCAAATATAACCTTTGTATCTTTTATATATGCATATATATCTTTAAATGTGTATGTTCTTGAATTATTGTTCGTATATCATTATGTTTATATTAGACTCTATAAGGGTATTATCTTTTAAATTATATTATGAATCTATTCTTATGTAATCATTGTCATATCACTGATTTGCTGTGCTACCCAATCTTGGTTTCCAGAGGGCAGTACTCTTGAATGCATATTTGTTTATGGGTCTTTAATGTGATATGACTTTGTATGCTTTGTAAAGTATATGTAGTTGTGACATGATTTTGTATCTTGAATCTAGATTTGGCCTTAACTCTGCAATTATTTATATAACATACTTTCAATGCATGTAACTTAGATTGTGAATGAGATTATTTATATTTTAATGCGGTGTCTAGATAATTGGAGTGTGAAGGCCATCAGAAGAAAGACGACTGGAACTGGAAGAATGAAGTATCTCCGCCATGTTCCTCGCAGGTTCAAGAGTGGTTTCAGAGAAGGTACGAGAAAAAGATCTCTTAAATCTCTCAGTTTTGGCTGGATATTGGTTTCTTTCCGATTCCCATTTTGTTTTTCTCCCCAATCATATGATGCAATTAAGCTAAGCAGATTCTCAATTTTGGGTTTTGAATTTAGGTACTCAAGCTGCCCCAAGGAAGAAGGGAGCAGCAGCAGCATCTGCTTAAGGTCGAAAGAGTCATTTTGTGCTGAATTTAAGTGCCCTATTATAGGTTTAGTCAGCAGCTATGTGTTTGGTGGAAACCAGTTTCATGAGAACACTGTTTGATTGGAGTTATTCACTTCTATTTAATGAATTTTTGTTTTGATTTGTAGTTGTTTTGGTTTTGATTGGGGTTTTTGAGAACTATTGCTTGACCCTTAATTACTTTTTGTCTCTGTTAAATGCATAAATCTTTTTAGTTAATGTGGTCAAATTTTGAAATGGCACAGAAATTATAATTTGACTTGAGATCAGTACTGTGGAATATTTGTTTATATATATATATATATATATATATATATATATATATATCTGTGGATGTCCAGAGTTGATAACTTTGCAAGTTATTTTTCCTTTTGGGAATGCATGGATTTTCATGCAATAGAGCTATATTTATGTTATATCTGAGGATGCGAACAGAGCTTTTTGTCATGGAATATTAGGCTGCTGTAACATATTCGGTGGCAATGCTTAGTATTTGGTATTCCGTTTACCCTTTGAATTCCAATTAATTGTCTGGGCATTGGGCGTTATTACGAATGGATTGTTGAGTAGTTGCCATGGTGGGTAGACTAAATCACGGTTGATGTTTTCTAACAATGCTAGAATATAATAATTCTACTTTTGTATTAATGTCATACTTTTGATGAGTTCTTAGCTGGTTGGTGCATGTTAACCACTAGACCAAAGCCTGTCCAGGTAGAAAACCAGAAAAGCAATATAAGCTTACCATAAATGATTTGTCATTTGTTTTTGTTTGAATAATGACACCAAACTAATTTTTAAGGCAACAAGCTGTGTTTTCCTGTTGACAAGGCACCTTTCGCTCATAAGTCTACACGCTTGTACCATCTTGGGTGTTTATAAAAACAACGTGGCCCAAATGCAAATGAAGTTCTCCTTTATTATTTTGTTACCATGCTTCATAAAAAGGAAATTTTTAAAAAAATGAACGTATTATTTCCTACTTCCTAGCAAGGTTTTAAATAGAAAAAACAGAAGCAAAACAAATATATCCTTGAACGAGACGGTAAAAGAAAAATATTGTTATAGTAAACAGTACTTAAATGGCAGGAAACATATCCATGAACACAACTTGGGGGAAGCAGAATGAGAAATAACCAAAATTGGGAAAAAGGAATTTACAGTAAAATCAAGCTTTTTCATTAATTTGTTCACATAATCTCGTAACTTACAATTTCCTCAAAATGCCAAATCAGAAGCAAACTTGACCTAAAGTTACAACTTATGATTTTTGACATTATCAATCAAAAAGCAGGATCAATCCATTGGCAAAAAATGAAAGCACGAACAGAAACATTTTCCCAATATACCTGAATAGAGAGGAAAAAACCCAGGTGATGTGATCTGTTCGATTTCTCTATATTTGAATTCCATGTATGGTTACTAGTTTGGCTTAAATTCGCCAAATCTATGCTTTTCTTCATGCAACTGCCTGAAGACATAATCCAGTTCTGGAAATGCAGATAAAAGCAGCAGCTCAAGGACGTGAAAAGCCAGTTGCTTCAAACAAACTGCTGACTACATGAAAGAAAAAAACATTGCAACTTGATTAAAATAAGTTCCAACTAGGAAAGGAAAAGCATAAATAACTGATAAATTGTACACCACAAAATTCTATTCTTTCTGGTTTAAACAGAAAGCAAACCGCCAAATCACTGTCACAGATAATTAACACATTATTAGTTGTTTGTTGATAAAATTGAGTTGTTTGGGTTTTCTACTTCCTAGCTTCAAGTATAGATCACCATCACCAAGAATGCCATCCTTTCGTTGACAAGAATTTGATCTTTTGATTACACATCCGAACAGGGCCTTGTCAAAATGCATGTACTGTGAAAAGATGAGAACCCAAGTCACTTAGGCCATGAAGCCATGAATTTGCAAAAATGAGCAGCCTCAAACACAGATAAATGAATTACTAAACCAGCAGCCACTACAAATAAAAGTCCAGATGCAGACCTTAGCCTCATCCCAACCTCCCAACAGAAGAAGCAAAAAGGAAAATAAAGTCTCTCTACCAAAAGATAGAAAAAGATGGAAAAAAAACTAGAAAGCAAATCTATGGCCATTTTCTGATATGGTTACGACAAATTAAAAATTTATGTTTCTCTTTAGTTATGCCAAAAATATAGTGAAAATTTTGAAAATGCAAATTAAAAATCTATTTCAAGATGCCCAATAGAGATTACATAAAAATTTGTCTATTATCACCAACATTTGATGTCGTATGCAAAGAATTATCCAATTCAAATTAAAAAAAAATGTTACCTGAAGAAAGAAATAGAGATCTTTAGCACATTGTTCATACTCCTTTCGACCAACAAGACCTACAATCGCAGCTGGTGCATTATCTGCATTGCAAAACTAGGGTTCATTGGCTGCCACTTGAAAACAATGTACTATAAAATGCAGAGAGTAGACACCAAAAACATGAGAAGAATGTTATTACCTATCATCAGCTCATATACAAATTTAGCACGTCTATCTGATTCTTGTTGTAGCTGCTCATCACTCTGTCTAGTTGAAGATATTTCAGTAGGTTCCCGGCTATGAGGCGAACTCTGTTTAGGTGAAGATATATCCGTGGGTTGCTGGCCATGGGATGTGTTAGCTGTGGATGATTGTCTTCTCTTCGGATGTTTGGTAATGAATATTCCATCAGGCCAAAGTATCTATGGAAACCACAAGGAAGACGCCATCAATTACAATCAATGAACAAGCAACTATCCTTCCTTAAATCCCTAAGCCAAGCAGCACAAATATAAGCAAAATGCCTTGCAAATTTATACTGCATCTCAAAATTTGTAGATAAAAGATTGAAATCTAAATCTTGCAGTCCATAAGAGGCTGTAGGAAAACGAGATGAAAGATAAAATAAAATGTATATCTTGGTCAAGATTGAATTTGGGACCTTATAAAGTTGCTCTTCTCATAGTTTAGTTCCATATTCAAGTTTACCAAAGAGCTTTTGGAATTAATTCATAAACCAATGATATGGATAATGATATGCATACTTGGAGTAAATCATACTAACAAGAAAGGAGAATTGTGTAGCAAATCTATAATGCATATTGCAATTTGTACGTTAAAAGGTGGATTGTAGCCAAACACCTATAAGAACATGAGCTATACCAAACATGTGTATGCAAATCATTACATCTTTACATCCTTATATTATTGAGAGGCAATAATGGCACTCCAAATGTTGCTTCCCTAGCCCCTTGCTACTTTTGACTGACAAGACTACCCTTATCTAAATTTTAGTTTCAACACCTCATAGAATGTTTGGAATTTAGATGCACAATCCTCTCATGGATATACTTGAAATGTATCTCCCACACATGATAGTAATAATAAAAATGCTACATGCTCATACCAGATATAAGCAGAATTTGGTAACTATTACAGGATGTTTATAGCATTATCATGACTGGCAACAAATGAAAAGTAGGGAAATACACCACATTTACCCCACCCTAATCCATCACCTTTCTAACCTTAAGTACCTAAAATAGAGTAAGAAAATAAGCTTTGGAAAGACCACAGATGGACAGTATGAAAATATGCCACATTTGCCAACCTTTAACCCCTTCATTATCTTGATTACATCATTAAGAGTGCATATGCTTCTAGTTTACAGTGATAAATATGGGTAATAAAAAGATAAAATTTAACACCAATTACCAATCTATCCATACCCATAATTAACTTCTTTATAGAAAGGAGTTGAGAACATGAAACAGTTCCAATAGATTGAGGCAACGAGATTTAGAAATTATCTAATACAACAAATTGAGAAGCGTAAAAGTATATTACCCGCTCAACCCGCTTGATCCCTGAAGCAACCACTGAACCTGTACGCAGAAGCTGGATTTTCTCTATCAACCAATCATCTAAGGCATCACCCATTCCCAGTTGTAGAATCTGTTTGGCCACCCAAAATGCTTTCCTCCTATAGTGCATAACTCATTAGTCTTTAGCAGCTCATATCCACCAACCACAGAAGAACCTGATTCTGGTGATACGACAGTCCAGAATTACACAAAAAGATAAGATCATATTCATGCATTGTTATATATTTACCTGATCCATCCACCATCTTGAAGCTGGAAAATGACATCAACCAAATCTAATATAGGAGCAGTTACATTTGGTGGCACCCACTGCAAGAAAAAGATGAAGATAATGAGAGTGCTTTCTTTTTTTTTTTTTTTAATCTTATAATGGGTTAGGGCAGGCCTCATGCCATTCCTACCCCATTCTTTACCCCCATCTCTCACCCCTTGAGCCATTTCTGCTCTTTGATTATTTGCCAGTGCATACAGGATGAGAGATCTTTATCGCATAACAAAATCAAGCTTCACATCTACAATGAGAAGCTATGACATAGTTGAAGAAAAAAATCAACTAGATCATGAACGATAACAATATCTAAACTTACCTCTGTAGGAAGGCCAGGATATGTAGCATCACGAATTGACTCTGAGTTCTGTTCTAAGCCATCAGTCTGTCTTCCTTTCACAATCCTCTCTAAATTTCTGGCAGATGATGCATTTTTTTGAGTATCCAAATCGCAGCCTGAATCCTCAAATGACTTTCCAAACTCTTTACCAAGTTTTTCACCTGGAGAATGGGACGTGTATTGTGGACTCATCCTTACCCCATCTGCAACAAAATTATGCTTTGCCGGCAATGCAGATTCCCTGTGTTCTGCAACCTGTTCCTTCTTGGCAGGTAAGGAACTGATAACAGGTCCAATAAAATTTGAAACCTTTTTACTCTTTTCAGATGGCTTGTCATCAAGGTCAACTAGACAGTCCAAGAAAAATAAAAAGATAGAAATGATGAAAACAAAGGGAAAAAAATAAAAAAAAATATAACATTCTGAAGAAAATGCTCCACCTGACAATGTCTCTATGATAGAAAAGGAATTTGAGAACACATATGTCTGCATTACAGAATCAAATAATAATGAGAGATAACACCAAAATGATAAATAACCAAACAATTAACCCACACCCACCCCCCATAATAATAACTAAAAGAATATAATCCATGAAAAATCCAGCAGAAAATGCAAACCTGAGAATCAACACTAAGAAAGTCCCAAACTTCAATAGAACCTGAAACTGTGGGAAGTTGCAGAAGCTTCTGAGAAATAAAGACAAGAAATAGTTATTGAAAGATTTGAAACAAGATATAAAGACATTATAGACCAGGCACAAAGTGAATCTCAAAGTCAGAGGAACTGATATCTAGTGATTGTACAATAAAGACATATTCACATGGCTGATCGAATACCAGTGCATAAGTCCAAAGTCATTATTTAATTAAATATTTTAAATAACTTAAAAAAAAAAATTCAAAAGAGCATGAACATAAAATTCTACAGATTTGGCCAGTATTCAAATCAACAGCCAAGCACCATAAACTTGCTAAATGTTGACATTGCATCAGGAAAATAAAGCAAAAAAGTTTTTGCAATAAGAATTTAAGGTTGAAATAATATGGTAAACCACCAGGATACCCTAGAGCTAAATCTTATATGCAATTCCTTCTATAAAAGCACATAAAATTAAATGTTCAACCTTTAGATATCTGTCAAGCAATATACACCGTTCTTGAATGACAGGTATGTCTAAACCTGTTGAGAGAAAATGCTTTGGTGGCAAATGAAGATTATACTCTGGATACTCTTTGAGACGCCGGTGCAACTCCTCAAAATGCCGAAACCTGTCAACAATAAAGTTCAGTTACAAAAGCAGTATAATTTTAAAGGAAAATACTACATATAACACTTGTTCTCTTAATTAGTAAATCAAGTATATAACCACATGTATGGACATACAGAACAAATCAATGAAAGGTGAAACAAGAAAGTTGAAAAAGAAACCCACAGCACCTTCTTTTGATTGACCAACTATTATTATTTACATCTGTAACAGAAATTGAATAAACAGCAAATGTTCTAGAGGCACTCTTCACAATATTTGCACCCAACACCTGCAAATAGGATCACATCCTTTACGTATATCAACAATATAAGAGGAAAAGTTAAACAAGATGGATAAAGGATTGGGCTTTCGAGGAAAGTACCTCACATCTCAACTTAAAAAATGAATCCACCATCAATGAATTTTTCAGGGATTTAATAGTTGAGCTATGATTTTCTGGAACAGAAATAGAGGGTGCAGATGAACAAGCAGTTGCTCCACTGTAAACTCTACTCAAACTTTCAATCTCAGAATCATCACTAGAATCATCAGCTTTAGTATGTCCTTTGGAACTAAGTATATCCTGCCCATCTCCAGATAAGAAGCTTGTCCTCTCAATCTCTTGCCACACATGCACCTTCTGAGCGTTTGATCTCGACCTTTTCCTGCCAGGCTCTTGTCTGGATAAACTTTCATAGTGAGTCTGTCCTCTACTAGTCTTCTTAGCAGCATGGCGTGCAGGATTTTCAAGTGGATGATGGATAGGTGATACAACCATATTTCTGTTTGTTTTACGATCCCAAACTTTAGTTCCAGGGTCATCAAGGCCTGTGACACTGCTTGGATCTTCCTCTTCAGAAGTATAAGGACTAACACTACCTAATCCAGCCTCATCCACATGCATGAGGTCTTGCTCATCATCTTCACTATATGAAGTACATAATGAATGATTTAACAAATTCTTATCTGTTTGATGGTATGTGCTTTCTGCTGTAGATTGATCAGAATGCAAAGCCCGGACATTGCTCACAAAAGAGGGATCGAATTTGCTTGCCCCATGCTTTTCCTTGGATTTAGACATCTTTGACGGATCCACTTCAACAGACTTACTTACAGAAGAACTCTGTGGAACTTGCTCACCTAATTGATTTTGATCTTCTTTCTTTTGATAGTTTCTTCCTTTTGTCCAAATATTTTCAAAATTTTCTGGTGCAAGGGCTGCAGTCTTTCGGCGAGAAAACACATCAAGCATATCGCCCCATTCTCCTACTGACTGATACCGCTGAATCCCTCCTCCATCCTTAATTTGGGAGTTCAGAGGCAATGAGCTCCATCGAGAAGATCGAGTATCAATGGAAAGCAATGGATCTTTTGAGATATGTTTTCCATTCACATTCTCTGTTTCAGGTGCAACTCCACTTTTGGATTGATCAGTTTTTAACTGCACAAGTTCAACACCAGTAACAGTAGGATCCAAGAATGTAGAGAACTGATCAGAAGAGATCTTTGAAGATCCGTTGGGATTGGATTGTGATGCCTCTTGTGTGGCAGCAACTCCTTTATTAGCCTTAGAGATTACCAAAATTTCAATTCTTTCATTTATAAACCTGTCCAAAAATTCAGAGTAGAAAAATGACAACAACAATAACACATAACAGAAATAAGAGGCAAACAGAAGGAATAAGTACCTTGGACTAGCTAAATTTAAGACTGGTCGCATTACTGAACAAGCAAGTAGTTCTCTCACTATATAACGAAAGAAACAGCACTGTAGATCTTCTGGCCTAAATGTGAAAGAAATGAGACCATCCATCACATGCTGCAAAACCTGAGATAAATGGAAGAGATTATTGTCACCACAATAAAGCAAACAGACAAAGTCTAGGAATAAATTATAACCTTGCAAGTGACAACCATAGATTGATCGTTTTTTGTGTAATTTAAATATATTAGATAAAGTAAATGACCTTGTGCTCTGCTTCAGCAGAAAATAAAGCAGGGTGCAATCTGTTTTCGGCAGCCAGGACAAGTCGCAGCTCCTTGTCTCGCTGTTCAATAGACAGCAATCCAGATTGATGCTTTTCAATCTTTGCTTGACTAGCTCGAAAAAGCTCCAAGTGGGAGCAGATGAGGTTAATAAGATCCCTGCCATCCTAGAAATTAGTTCCCATTTAAAATCATGGGAAAGAAAAATAAAATGACATTGGTCAGGGAAAGAATAATAACCTTGTCAGAAGATCAATAAGATTTATATTTATCATGCGACTCGAAAACTCCCCAAGAACACCATTCATTATCTGGACCAGTTCCTCTGGACCTTGCCTATCAGGTGTTAGTCGAGAGTACCATAGATCTGTCACCCATTCAGAAATTAAATGTCTAGTGAAGTGATCAATGGCATCCTCAACGATAGGGGAATTCACTTTTCCTCTCCAGTTAGGCCTTTCAAGAACCTTAGTATGTTCAGAAGTGTTTGGAGACAATGTATTTGCTGAGGAAGGTTTGCTGCTGTACACAGCAGCTTTCCTCCGCATTTCATAATCAAGGGAGAAATAACGAAGAAGAATTATTAAGGAAACAGCAGCAGGCAAATTTACCAGAACTGAGGAGCTTGTCACTAAAAAGACAAAAATAACAGTAAGTTGCTTTGCAGGCCAAGTAAACAAACAAGAGATTACAACACAAACAACAATGAAACAATATAGTTAGCACACAGCTCGATAACCTGTCATACTCTATTCATTACCATTTTTCAAGTCAAGATTATAGACAATAAATTCAACTGTAGCCTTCTGTAGGGCTGCACATTAACACGTTGCCAATCCCATTACAGCAGCAAGGAGAATGCTATGGAGCAAGGAGAATGCTATGGACACAATACTAACGATAAAAAAAAAATCCTATTAAGACAGCAACATATTCCATTTATATATATATATGTATGTGTGTGTGTGTGTGTGTGTTTAATACGAAAACAAATGATAAAACCTACACTAATCCAAAGCACTAGCCTAGACTTTTAGTGCCTCGCTTTTTTTTTTTTTTTCTGAGCCACAGCCTAGTACAACATTATATCACACTTCCAAAATATTAGGTTCTAATTCACAATGCAATTGCAAAAATAATAATAATAATAATAATACACGAAAACTAAATTACAGTTACATATGAGGAGATTATAGTGCACCTGCAGGTGCCTTGTGTAATTCAAAGGTTTAAAAATATGATTAGTGCATCAACTTTCATTCACTGAACTGATAAGTGGTATGTTTTTAATTGAGGAACTGCATTAACATGGTTACACATTAAATTACAGTAAAAAATGTAAATTCAATTCCTCTACGAACTTCCACCCCATTGATCAAGCTCTTGACCTCTTGTTGTTACAACTATTGATATTTCTAATAAACAAGAGACGGGAAACATAGCAATGCCATGACACCCTATAAGAGCACCAAAAGTAATAAAAGATTCAAATAATAATTAATTCATCCTTTAGAAAACTTAAGATGGCAATTCCTTGCTCAAAAGTATAGGTGATGCTAAATGCTATACATAATTAAACAAAACCTAATCTAATTTTAGAAATCATAATAAAATCAGTACTAAACTTCCACACAGTGTACTTTAACCAAGTGAATCACTTTAGAAATATTATGATTAAAAGAAGTAAAACAAACTGATTCTGAAATCAAATTCAATCAAAATAAATTCACAATTACAATTCTATACCAAATTCAACTAAATTCACAGAGATGAAGATAAAACTTACAAGACATTAGATAAGATAATCCAACAACGCATATAACCAGAAACACGATCCTCTTCTTCGCTTCCTCCACTAGGTCCCGCACGGTCACTTGCCTTTGCGTGCTCATTTTCGAATTCAACCGAACTAAAACAAAATCTGTTCGATTCTTCCAAAAAAAAAAAGTAAAAAAAAAAATCAAAAAATCATAATCTCAATCTGAACATTTCTCGCTTCGCTTGTCTCCACAATCGATCGCAGCAACAAATATCTAAAAAACCGAAACTAATCAAAGAATGTAAAACTGAAAAAGAGTAGGGAAAATTGGACAGAATCGAGGGGAAAATTGGTGTTTCGATAAAGAGAAAAACGTGGAGAATTAGATAAATTCATTCAGTCATAAATGAAAAACGGGTGAATTCAACGCGAGGACCGTTAGGTTTTTGCTGTTGGCATGTCTATGAGAGAGACTACATCTCTCTCTCTCTCTCTCTCTCTCTCTCTCCCTCTAAAGAGTTTCTGCGTCAATTTTTTTTTTATTGTTCTGTTTCCTTTTTTTTTACTGTTCTTTTTTTTTGCCCTTTTCTTTTCTAGGCCGTCTGGTTTGGATTTTTATTTTAATTCCAAAAAAAACAGACAAATATTAAAAATCACACCAATTATATTTCAACTTTTTAAAATTTATTATATTGTTGGATGAATAATTTTTTCCTGAAGAATTTTTTAATTTTTAAAAATAATTTTATATAAATATTTTTTTTTTCAAACATCCAAATATTAATTAATAACTCTAAAATTTTGAAAATTTAAGATACGATAAGAATAATTTTTTTAAATTATTAAATCTTAAAATAAGATTTTAAATAAAATTAAAGAGTTGCATATCAAATAAGATTAAAATTATTAATAATCACTCTTATATAATATTATTTCTAAAAGTTAAAAACTCATAAAAATAAAAAATTATTTAAATATCAAAAAAATAAATTTTAAAAAGTCCAAACACGAAAGCCACTTGAACTTGGACCATTTGCACACGTAAAGCCTATGGGTTTGCTTTGTTTAAATCTTGTTCTTGCGGGCAATGGATATATTTTAAATCAATTTAAAATATGAAAAATTATTTTAAATATTGGATGTATACGATGATACGAGAAAAAGAACCAAAAAAGAAAAGAAAAAAGTAAATATGATAAACTTTTCGCTTACTCAATTAAAAGTTGGGACAATGACCCCAATCCACCTCTGAATAAGATGACCCTAAAATTTCTTTGTCAATAATAAATGAAAAAGTAAAAAAAATACAATAAAATAATAATATGTTAGTCCAATAATAATATGTTAGTTCAATAATAAGTAATTTATATCATTCTTAAAAAGATAATTAT
Source organism: Aleurites moluccanus (assembly GCA_948193065.1). NCBI lineage: Eukaryota > Viridiplantae > Streptophyta > Magnoliopsida > Malpighiales > Euphorbiaceae > Aleurites > Aleurites moluccanus. The sequence goes on along the minus strand of CANXYC011056828.1, from coordinate 3,059 downwards.
TATAAGATTTTTATATTTTGTCATATTATATTAAAAAGTCTCTATATTTTTAAAATTATATTTAAAAGTTCTTGAATTTTGATTTTATTAAACTATAAGGTCATTTCATTCATTTTTGCAACTTTTTCCATTAGTTAATGATCAAATAGTCAATTTTTAATTAAAATATTTATTAAAATGTTTCTATTATTTATCCACCTCAAAACTTATCCATCTTTTTCTTCTTCATTTCACAATAATCCAAATCACACATCATAGAAACCCAAATTTCACCTCCACAACTACTGCCACCACCACCACCACCTTTCTTCCTGCAACCTACCCAAACTGCATTGATTTTGGAAAATAATATGATATTGATCTAGTAATACTTGGTGGTGCTGGAGAATGTAAGATGCATAGGAAAGACCATCACCGTCGGTGACAAGTATTTTTTCAATCTCCGTCATAGAGTATCTTCTCTCGGCACCATTAAGGTGCTCTATAAAGACGCCATAGTTAGTGAGTACACGAAGGATACACTGAAGATTCTTTGGATCGCTGTCGGTACCAAAAGGGAGGACACATGTAAGACTATCGGAGAATATCACGCATTGTTTTTGCTTTCTGAGGTCTCGTCTTACATGGCAATTTTTGTTTTGGATATGATTGTTTCTGTTTGAGTTAAAAGCTAATAGCAAACATAGAGATTTTGTTGAACCCAATTCTTCTTGTAAATGAAAGAGTGAGCGAGAAGGAGTTAATGATTAGATTAATAAAAATTAAAATTAAAAGCCTCGATTTCATATGCACCAACTCGACTCAAACAACCAAGCACAATTGCAAATCTCGTCTACTCTTGTGGGGCAAAAAGATTATATCACTCATATCTTCACTTAAGATGGTTTCTTATAAAAGAGTAATGCTTGTTATTATTGTGTCGTAAAAAAATAGGTAATGTGTTAAAAAAATTAAAGAAATAGTTCAAAAATGGGCCTTCCAAGAAAGATAAGTCTAATGGCAATAAATATTATGTTTCCCCTTCGTTGAGCATAGGCATTGTATGTGCTTGTACTTTTAACTGAGCTTGCTTCTTTATTTGGGTTTAATTTGCATTCAAATTTTTTTAAGAAATTGAATTTTTAGTCTTGTTTGTTTGAGAAAAAATGGCCAATTTACTGTGTTATATTAATTTTATAAAATTATTATGATTTTTTTATATAATTGTTGTTATTAACATGCTCATTAGTTGTATTTTAGAGTTAAGAATTTTTCAAATGTCAATTATGATTGTATGCAAAGTGTTAAATCAAGAGGTAGTGGTGGTGGTGGTGGTCCCGATGTAATTTTGAAAATTTTGGCATGTGGTTGAGAGAGATGATATTTAAATGAAAATTAGAATGAAAATGAAGGATATTATGAAATTTTTACACTGATTTAATAGATTTTAAACAAAAAGATATCAAATTTTAACATAACTAAAATATAATAACTTTTTAGTATAAGTTATATATCTGAGAATTGGGAATTTAATATTAGTGAGATATTATTTGAAGACTTTTATGTGAAATTATTTTTAAAATTCTTTATTGACGAAACATATTATCTAAATTCTCTATAGCGAGACACATATTATTATCATAGTCATCTTATAGTGAAACACATTATTATTATCTAAGTCCTTTATTGATGAGACATAATTTCTTAAGATATCTATCAGCGAGGCACATTATAAGTCCTTTATTAGTGAGATATAATATCATATAAGACCTTTATTAGCGAGGCAAATTGTTATATAAGACATCTATCAACAAGGCACATTGTTATTATATAAGACCTTTATCAACGATACACATTATTATTATCTAAGACATTTAGCAATAAGACATTATTTGAAGACCTGTAAAGAGGTATAATCTTAAAGTTATTAAAACTATTTGGAATATAAAAGTCCATATACTATGGTACCGAAGACTTGAAGCTATTCGAAATCAAAGACTCAAAGCTATTCGAATAACCTTGAAGCTATTCAAAAGACTTAAATCATATACTGTGGAATCTATTATTATTCAAAAGACTTATAGACTATTTGGAATCTATAAGTCCATAAACTGTGGTAATGAAGACTAGACTTAACCCTTGGAAATTATAAGACCACAAGACAATATGGCAAGGATCATTCACATGCTTTAATTGCAAATCACTAGTACGGTTCACCCACTAGTACCAAGCTTTTCAACTCACCTTTCTGCTCAGATAATAAGCTGTCACCACATCGAGCTTCTTAACTCGCTTCTCTATTCATGCATCCAATTACCTCCACATCAAGCTCTTTAACTTGCCTCTCTATTCAGGCATCCGGTTGCCTTCATAATGAGCTCCTTAACTCACCTCTTTATTCAAGCATCCTTTTACCTCTATATCGAGCTCCTCGAATCGCCTCCCTATTCAAGCATCTAGTTGCCTCTATATCGAGCTCCTTAGCTAACCTCCCTATTTAGGCATCTAGTTGCCTCTATATTGAGTTTCTCAGCTCACCTGCCTATTTAGATGTCCAGTTGCCTTTCTACCGAGCTCTTTAGCTTGCCTCTTTATTTAGGCACTCATCTCCCTCCATATCGAGCTTTTTAGCTGGCCCTTTGTTAAGCACCCATCTGCCTTCATATCGAGCTCCTCAGCTTGCCTCTCTATTCAAGCTTTCAGCTGTCTCCATATCGAGCTCCTCAGCTTGCCTCTCTATTCAAGCTTTCAGTTGTCTCCATATCAAGCTCCTCATCTCACCTCTCTATTCAAATATCCAGTTGCCTTTATATCGAGCTCCTCAGTTCGACTCTCTATTCATGCATCCTCTTTACTCGGACCTTTAGTTGCCTATATATCAAACTCTTCAGCTCGTCTCTCTATTCAAGTATCCAATTGCCTTTTATATCGAGCTCTTAAGCTCGTCTCTTTATTCAAGCACCAGTTGCCTTCATATTGAGCTCCTCAGCTCTCATCTCTATTCAGGCATTCAGTTGCTTTTATATTGAGCTCCTCAGCTCGCCTCCCTGTTTAGGCATCCAACTACCTTTAGACCAAGC
>CANXYC011056814.1:0-10777 GCA_948193065.1 Aleurites moluccanus | reverse complement strand
ATTAAGATAAGCACTTGATAATGTTTTGATGCTTACAGTTGTCAATATATCATTCCACATTTGATGATATATCCTTTTGGGGCGAATTGTCTCATTCCACATTTGATGAGATAATTTATTTTCATTTGGATGTTCTATCCTGAGCGGTTGGATCATTCAGTACTTGATGATACAGCTTAACTGGATTTGAACTTGGCAGCTGTAACATTCCACATAAAAACATGAAATGGTTTTTTTGGAAAAGAAACTGTTTAGGTCTTGTTCTTATAAAGAAACTTGATATTGATACTTATTGGTTTTGACATTGATGCATACTATTATTAATATTAATGTATTGTTGGTATTGATGCTTAATTGATATTAATATATTATTATTTTCAGTCATTGTGATATTGTGTTAAATTTTTTTGGATAAACTAGACACTTTAAAGAGTTATACAAATGATTGAATTCATATGAAATTCATATTTGATAAATTATAGGAAATGACGAAAATAAAAGAGTAGAGCTGAACTGGACTTCTGATGATGATGATCTACTTGATAAATAATTCCTCTATAGTTCTAGACTGTGGGGGACTATTATATTTTCTTTCTATTAAATAAATAGTTCACTTGCAAGTGAAAATGCTCATGTTGATTAAGTTTAGTTAAATTCTAAAACTCTATATTGGTATACTTATTATTCAAATATATTTAATTTATTTGCATCAATTTAGTTTGTTTCTAAAATTGATAGTGTGCTTAAAGAATTTATATTTTGAGTAATGAATCTTTTTGTGGTATAATGATTCAATATTTTATTTGAACATTATATTATCTATCTATTGAAAAGTGTTATATGTAGAATATAGGAGAAAATTGTTGGGTATATTAAATAACCCTAATATATATTTTAATATAAGCCCTAATAGATAATGGATCTTTGTAGTGGGCCTAATGGGTAAGAGCCTATTAACTGGTTTAACCCTAGTGTAAACTTATACATATGCTAGCTATGGGCATCATGCTAGGTATTCTAAATTAGATACTTATGGTGTAATATTTCAAGTAATCGCATATTGTTTGATCTAAAATCCTAACAAATACTCAGTGATCATAATCAAGAAAAAGACGAAGAAAGAAATAATCGTAATCACTACCACCGCTGTTCTCACCACAAAATTCAAGATTTCAAGACAATCCCATCTAACGAAGATAAAATATATAAATGTTATCATTAATTTCTTATAATATAAGGACTCGATCGTTATTTAAGTTAAAACTCAAGAACTATTTTGTAATTTATCCAAAAGAAAAAAAAATATTAATGAATTGACAATCTAGTGTTTAATGTGGATAAACACAAGGTAATTAAAATATCAACATCAGTTTTTATTTAAAAATAAAAATCAAACTATATGATAATTTAGTGTATTTTTTTCTATTTTTAAACTACCATACTAACTCATAATTTTCAACAATATAAAATTAATTAATAAATCCAATAAATTCTAACAGTCTGCAACCAATTTGAAAGCAATTTAAATGGCTAATTGTAAAATTCTTTTCAATTCAATTATTTGAATTGGCAAATTTTTCAATAAGCAGAGTTTAAAAATACACCACGTCTACATCTTTGGTTTACCAAATGGTAAAAGCAAAAAATTTGAATCTAGATAAGCCAATTAAGTTGGCATCGAACAATAATTCTGCTTCTTTGTCTTCACATTTGTCACCTTACTCAATTACTTCCTTATTTTCCATCTATAAGTTGAATTCGCTCTTGCTAATTTATAAAAGTTATGTTGAAACATGCCTTTATTTCGATTGTTGTTCTATGCCATTCTGAGTACAGAGAGGGGACCTTTTTTTTTTTGGCAATTTTTGCGAGGCATACTCATTGATATATATATATTTTTTTTCTATTCTTTGCACCGATTTTCATTTTTCTTTACAGGCTGCCATTTTCTAGACTTGTTGGTTTAGTTTTGGCTTCATTTCATGGAATGCAGCCTTAGGCTTCATTGCCAGTGAAGATCTTGAAGAGGAAGTTGAGGATCTGGGAGATGGATTTCTTGTCTTCTTTTTCCTTTTTGATTTCTTGGGAATTTCTGCAGATGGAGTTATGTTACTGTAAGAATTGGACATTGCCTGAAGTCCGCTTGATTGATCAAAATCTGTCGCAGAATTTCAAAATAAATGAAGAATTTAGCTAAAAGAATTAAAAACAAATAATGAATTGGCAGCAGCACAATCATAGAATTTGTTAATACCAATTTGAAACAAAGAGAGGGAATAAACTTTAGAATAAGGTAAAAAACTGTCTGATTTTTACCAATTTTCCATATTAAACTCTTTAAGAATTTTATAATATAAAAAATTTATGAATTTTTCAGTTTGGTACAAAAAAAAAAAAGTTATCGTTAATATTTCCATATTTTTCTATTTGAAAATTACCTTTTAATTCTTCATTTTTTAGCAAAAATTACTTTTTAATATCTTAAAGGTTTTTTTTTTTCCTTAATTACAATCAAAATAATTTTATTTATAAATAAAATAAAATAAATTGCTATCCAATTGATATAAAATAAATAAACAAATAAATTATTTTATTTATTTATTTTATAAAAATAGATTAAAATAAATTATTTATTTAGATTTTTTTAAATAGAAACACTTTCTAATAATTTAAATGTGATTCAAATAAAAAGATTTATTAAATTAAATTTAATATTTATTTGATTATTTCATTGTTAATATTTTTTATTTGAGAAAAATTAATGTTTCGTATTATTGAAATGGTGATTTTTTTTATTATTTTCTAAAATATTTTTCTAGTATATTACTAATTATTTTTTTTAATTTTTTTAACATTAATTTTATTAGTCAGATTCGAATTATGATTTAATTTTAAAGTAGTCTCACGTTATCATTAAATTAAGACACTAGTTGTATTTTTAAACATTACTTTTTAATATCTCAGCTCTCTAAATTTCAGAATTTGATAAATTAGGTAAATATCAATTTATTTTTCTTTTGATTTATTATATTTTATATTATTAATAATCATCACAAATTGCTTGATTTTTTATTTTTGAGAATGTAATTATTTGTTTTTGCAAGTAATAGTATATAAATTATTGTTTATTTTAAATAAGACTCATTGAAATTAATAATTTTTATAATTATATATTTTGTTTTGATTGCTGAATTTTCTCTCCGACAATTTACTAGTATATATTGAAAAAAAATTATTAAAAAATTTAGCATAAAATTTATTTATAGATGATTTTCATAATTTGAAAGATTAGAGATATCTGTTTTGATATTATATGAAATAATATAATTATATTGCATTTTGATATTATTATTAGAATGGAAACTGATATACTGTTTTATGAGATCTATTATATAAATTACTATTTAAAATTTAATCTCCTAATAGTTCATTATGACTAAATTACTATTTAAAGTTTAATCTCCTAATATTTCATTATGACAACCAATGTTTTCATAATCGAATAAATTAAACAACTGATGAAGGTAGATAATCAAAAGTTTGATAAGAGTCGAATCAATTAAATAGAAAAAATCGGTATATACATATTTATCTATATAATTTCATATTTATTATTTTTTATCAAAAATTAAAAAATTAAAAAAAATATGACCCGTTTGAAAAAAAATCGATCTGATTCAACCGATTTACCGGTTAACAGACCGATTTACCAATTTTCTAATCGATTTTTGAAACTGACATGATCAATTCTTAGTTCAATTTTTTATTTTTATGCTTAAATTGGTCAGATCGATTCAATTTTGACAACAATGAGAACACTAAATATAATTTTATTGGGAATAACAACCACCATAGAATTAGAAATTGTAGCAGCCAGCAAAGTTGTGTATATGGTCCACCAAAAATTGGTTGTTTATTTAAAGCCATAATTTATAGATTCAGAGTCTCGTGACATAAGAGCCAGAGTCTCGTTGTTTTTAGGCAAAGAATCTCATAAACTTTTGCTGTACAATCCAAAATTAGCTTCAATTAATTAATAGTGACATTAATGTACGTTTCCAGCAATCTTGACAAGTGAAATTGCCCTATTTATTGTCTCATTACACAATAGCCGACATGGTAATTAACTACTCTTAATTAATTTCCAATTCTAATTATAATATTTCTTCTGATTTATTTTATTATATACCACATTTTCTATGTTATATTTTTTTATACACCATATTATATATAAAAAAAATATTTAAAAGAATACGTGATATATCGTATAAAAAAATATGAAATATGAAATGAAATATATAATAAAACAGATGATTCGAATTGATTTTTATCTATTGAATTATTAATTTTTAATTTTTCCACATTAATAGTTAGTATAGTATAATTTTTTTAATATTTTAATAAGAATAATAAAACATACCCTGAGATGACCATGAGGAGAAATTAAGAGAATTGGGATCTCTTGCATTACCAAGTGTTGTTGTCTTGAAATCATTCATCTGCAATTAATAACAAAACTTAGTGCAAGAACATGGAATTCATTAATTATTTAATTAATTAATTTCAGTTGATTTGCAGACAATACACGTAATACATATATATACACATACCCAACTGGGTGCAGGACCAGAAGGGCCATCCCAACCTATATGAGCCACATGCTTTACATCTGTTGGGTACCCAATCTCCATCTCTTTCTCCTTCACCACTGCCAAAAAAATTAAAAAACACAATTTCCCAACTTAATTACCCACTAAATTAAAATTAAAAAAAAATAAGAACACAAGATATTAATGATTGTAGAGATATAGAAAAAAAAAAAAAAAAAGGGTAAGAGAAATGAAAGAGACTTGCCGAAGATTTGGGATATGAACTTGAAGCCCTTATAGATCCCTTTGATTTTAATTGCCATAGTGAAAATTAACAAATAATAATATAATTAAAAACCAATACAACAGTCCTTCTAATAGTGAAACCAATAAGAAAGGTGAAGAGATGGTTCTTCTACAATTGCCTGCAAGATTAATGTATTGTATACTTAATTAGAACATTTTACAGCACAAGAAGTCAAGAAAGAACAGATGCAACAACAGCAACAAAAATAAAAAGACAAAAGATACAGCAACTTACCATAGAAGATGATAAATACATGTGATTTAGGAACTATTTCCCCGTGAATGAAGATTGGAATCTTTCAAAACATAGGAATTAAAGAAAAAGAAAAACAGAGTTAAATACCTGTAGGATTAAATGGCTATTATTGTGCAAAGAAATGAGACATTCAAGAAAGAAGAAACAATATATCTCCTCAATCTTATTTCTCTCCTCCATAATGCTTCTGCTATGATAACAAATCTTGATGAATAGAAAAACATACAAAAAAGACGAATTAATGGAAGGGTTTAAAGAAAAAAAGGCCCTTAAGACTCATGAATGAGAAGAGAACGATCTAAAGGAGAAGAAGAAGAAAATAAAAGTGAGGTGGTGGGGGTTTTCTTGGTAAGAGGTTCAAATATTCGATAAGGAAAAAATGAGTAAAGGTCGGGTCCTAAGGTCCTTTTATGTCTTGTATAATAATAAAACATGCCAAAGCCTCTCCTAAAATGTGAGAAAATTCACATGAGAGACAAAAAAATTCAATAGGCATGAGTTTTGTTTATGTTGTGTTTGACTTCTCGAGAACTAGACTAGGGTAAATTTCACCTATGATGTTTGAATTTTTGACCAATATGATCATCCAACTCCAAAACATTATTTAAATTTCAATGAATTTTATGTAACATTCAGTTAAAAATCATTTAGCCTAATTTTCGTTAGAATAGAAAGTTGACATGACAAATCAACTCATTATTTTTAAATGATTTTAAGCCACATCAGCTTACCATTACCTCTCTTCGCATGAAGCACCATTACTTTGCTTCTTTCTCCTTCATCGCCTAAAGCTAACCATTCTGATATTTTTATTTTGCTTTAGATCTCGAAGAGCTTGGAATCTTAGATCAAAATATTTCTTATCTTGAGCTTCCTCAGTTTCATTGGACCTTAGAAGGATTGCATCAAGTGATCCAAATATCGTTGTTGATTTCATTATTACATTTACTGTGGTGAAGAAGCTCCCCTTTAAACCTCATAGATAAAGATGAACTGTAATATTTGTCATTTTGTAGTGTTTTTTATTGATTTTGTAAGTTTGGAGAATTATTTTAATTTCAAATGAGAATGTTGAGAATTTCAGAATTTTTTTTAATTTTTGATACTGCAGAATTTTGTGATGATAATTTCATGTTCTTAAAAACATAATTTGATAAAGTGTAAAACATGACAGTTGTGAATTTATGTCTTGATTATAATTTTGTAAAATGGTTTGACAAAATTCAGTGTAAGTGATGAGTTGTGTCTATTTGAGTAAGGCTGGTCTGGCTGAGAGTTTCTGCAGGGATGTAGTATCTGTTTGAAATTACTGGGAATGACTGAGATAGAATTAGTTAAAGGTGTGAACATGAAAAATGTTCCTTTGTATGTTGTGAATATGATTGTAAAATTTCAGAATTTTTGAATAAGTGTATCTCAGTGTACAGTGGGTTTTATCAGACCTGTTTGGAAAGATTCTAAGGCAGCAAGTCTGGGTGACCTTTGGAGAGTCACCGTGGCCTGTGTGTTGGTTCTTTTGATTTAAAATTTTGATATGTTATGCCCCTACATGAAAATTTTAAGTAATAAAAAGAATTAGCAAGTTTGGATATTTGTAGCTCATTTGCGAGCTGGCTAAGTGTGGGATGTCCAGGCAGGATTTTAATTTAGAGGAATTTTATTATGGTGAGCTAGCAAAACGAGAGGAGGTATTTTGCGAAGTGGCGAGGTGAGTTTGCCGAAGTGGCAATTCATGAAGAGGAAGTTGGCGAAGAGCTTTGGCGAAGAGGATAAGGTGAGGTGGCATTATACGAAGAGGCATTATGCTAAGAGAGAATGTGCGAAGTGGCGAAGAGGCAAAGAGGCGAAGAAGCATTGCTGAGGTGGCATATGCGAGGAAGAGTTCCTGAGAAGAGTTTGGCGAGGCCGCATACGCAAGCTAGCATATGCGAGCTGGAATAGCGAGCAGGCAATGACGGATCAAGTTTGGCGAGCTGGGAATGCAAAGTGGGAATGACGAGCTGGTTAGGCGAGGTAGCTTTGCCGAGGCAGGTCTGGCGAGGCGAGCTGGCTAGCGTGTTTCTGGGGCAATGTTTTATTTAAACCCAGCAAACCCCCAGTAGCGTTTCACGATATTTCTTTCTTCTTCCTTCGATTAAATTTCAGTCCTTTCTCAGATTTGTTCCATTTTATTTTCTAAGGCATTAATAATCAAATTAATGCATTAGACTTCTAGATTAGTTAATATTAAGGCAGAAATCATCAGATTTGAGCAGTAATCTCAGAATTTCAGTTTGAAAGAAATAAGGTAAATTTTCTTCCTAAGCTATTTTCTTTAGATTTATTTAAGTCTACGGGTTAAGATAATTAATGTTGGGTATACAGAATTTATTGCTTGCAAATTGCAGTCATCAATGGTAATTAATGTGGGAGAAATTAGATTGGTGAGACTGCCATGAACAGTAACTCCGAAAATTAAATGCAGAAATTTCTTAAAGAGATAAATGAAATTATTGTTGGGAATTAATAATAGAGACTCCAAGATAATAAATTAATGGGAATCATGTTGAATATTATTGGTTTGGAGAAACCCTAATTTTATGTATTTGGGAAATTTCTTAGGAGAAGAAATTCAAATTGATTGAGGAATTATAAGTGGGCAGATTGCTAAGAGAAATTTGTGTAAAAGGTAAGTATGAACATCCCATTCGATTATTGTTCTTTGAAATTAAAATGACCAAAGTATTCTTATATTTGATTATCCTATTGTATATATATATTTATATACTTGTATAATGTGAATAGCTTGAACAATATTCTTGGATCAAGTTCATATGTTTCTTGCTTGTGAACCCGATTTGAATAATGTTATATGATGATGGTCTTGTGACCAATTTACTTCTTATGAGATTGAAACCCCATGACCCATGGATAGAACGCTCTTCCCAATGAGAATAAATTCATTGGTCCATTGTGCACTTTGGGAGCCCAGCCGATAGGGATTTTATCGGTGTTCCACCTAGAGAGGGCCATGAGCTCTAGGCGCATGTGTGCACGTTAAGGTAGCAAGGCTACCGATACGTATGTTATGATATGTGATCAGTTCTACCAGATGAGATTTGATAATGTCATTCTTTGTGGGCATTCTATGTTCTAAATATGAACCATGATTTGATTTACGACATGATTTGATATAGCCCAAATTATTGTGAGAACCATTTTTCCTTCAAGTAAAGCTTATGATTTCTTTCGTACCTATATGTATAATTATTTGTTCATGATCATGATTCGATGTTTAGATATTTGATTATAATGTTCATATCTTATTGAGTTGAAGGCTCACTCCTCTTCTGTGGATTTCAGGTGATAGGATAGCTCGTGAGGGAGCTAATAGAGAGGATCGGGCTTCTTGACTTGTTTATTCCAAAAAGCTTCATTGTAATAATTCTTTTGAGATATTTTGTATATTTAATTAATGGTGATATGATACAATATGTATTAGAGTATACTGTAGAGCTCCGTAGTTAGTCATTCGAGGATACTAGTATATTTTGATATATGATTGTTACCTTTTGGGTACTCTTGTTCCTCAGTGATGTGAGATGTCTCATTTGATCATTAAGGAACAAAAGAAGGATATGACATGGTAATAGAAAGATATAATTGATTTTAATTATATGTATGGGCATGATAGATGTATGATAAGATATGATATTGAAATTTATATGATGATGATGATGAGATTCATGATTTATGAGTTCTACGGGTTTATGGTGGCCTTAAGCCTACCCTTGCCCTAGGACCGTTGCACCACTGGAGTTGGGGTGTGACAGAGGTGGTATCAGAGCTTTTGGTTTACAATCCTTAATATAGAAGATAAATAGAGATGCATAAGCACTAGAGTAAGTATTGATTAAGATAACTACAGAGCATAGGATCATGTCTCGTCCAGTTGTGTCTTCCTTTGATATATATATCTGCGTTAAGTGTACGTAGTGAGTCTGATGTGTTTGTTCTTCTTATTAGTATCGATATGCCTCCACGTCAAGGAAGAGGACGAGGTCGAGGCTGTCCTATGTGAGAAGTTCCTTCTGAAGAGGGTTCCGTAGGAGGGAATAGGGGTGATGAGGTCCCTCCTGTGCCACCGGTAGATGTGGCTAATATGGCGCAGCAGTTAGACCAGCTGCAGAGGAACTATGAGATTTTAGCTAAGTTTATTACTCAGTAGAGGCAGTAGCAGGCTCCTCCTGTTCAGGCAATTCTGGATATTCCAATTCCTCCACCCCCACCCGTAGTGGTACATCAGGTTGAATTTGAGAAGTTTCTGAAGCTCAAGCCTTCAGAGTATCAAGGTGAGGTAGATCCTACCGATTTTTTAGAAGAGATAGAAGAGAAGATCCAGATTTTGAGGATTCCTGATAGGAGAGCTATTGAGTTTGCTGGTTATTTAATGAAGGCTGAAGTGAAGGACTAGTTCAAGAGAATCATTTCTGGTATGCTTCGAGATAATGAAGAGCTATCATGGGAGAGATTCAGAGAAATGGTCCTTGATGAATTTCTTCCGAAGAGTGTATGGGATACTAGAGCTATGGAGTTTGAGAGGTTGGTTCAGACTCTGGGTATGACTGTATCTGAGTATGCGAAGAAATTCAACCAGCTGAGTAAGTTTGCTCCAGCTCTTATGCCTTCTGAAGTGGCACGAATTCAGCGGTTCCGTAGGGGATTGGTGGCTCCATTATTTAAAGTACTGGCTGCTCTTGAGTTTGATTCCTATTCCAAGCTAGTGGATGAGGCAAGAGTGATTGAGAATAGAGAAATGGAAGCCAAATCTGAGAGAGAAGAGAAGAAAAAGGCTAAGGTTGGAAGCTCCTCTAGGCAAGACAGTAGGGTAAAGAGTATGAATGTTATACCTCAATCAGTTGCTAGAGGGGGATTTAGAGGGCCATCAGGGAGATTTCAGCAGAGGCCGAATCCCTCCAGATTTGTTCCTCAAGTGAGCCACAGTGCAGCTAGTTCAGCGCTACCTAGGACTAATCCTTCTTATCCTACATGTGGTAAGCTTCATAGAGGACCTTGCTTCTATGCATCAGGTGCATGCTATGGTTGTGGACAGCATGGTCATCTTCTTAAGGATTGTCCATGGCCTTCTTGTGAAGTTAGACAACAGGCTTTTCAGGCTTCAGTTCAGATGAGTAGAGAGTGGAGCATTGGTCAACATCCAGGAGGAGGTCGAGGTAATTTGGGCAGAAATGTTGAAGCTGGCAGAGGATCAGGTCAGCATGAGTCTCAGGCTTCTGGATCAGCTCCAATGGGTAGAGGCAGAGGTAGAGTCTTTGCCTTGGCACAGCATGAAGCTCAAGCATCCAACACTGTGGTTACAGGTATTCTTTCGATTCAAGCCTTGAATGCTAGAGTTTTGTTTGATTCGGGAGCTACTCATTGAGGTGTATCATCCTTCTTTGTTAAGTAGTTGCATATGCCTTATGGTTTGCTTGAGACTGTGTTGTTGATGTCTTCTCCTTTGGAGGAGGAGATTGAGGTTCGGAACTCATATCCATCTTGTGTGGTTAGCATAAGTGGTAAGAGCTTGGATGCAGATTTGATTGAATTTCTAGTGATAGAGTTTGATGTAATCTTGGACATGGAT
>CANXYC011056761.1:0-109234 GCA_948193065.1 Aleurites moluccanus | reverse complement strand
ATATAATTAAATATATAAAATAATTTTCAAATATATAAAATTAGAAAATAGATTAAATAATTAAAAAATAATTTTATTTATTTTAATTTTAGAAAAGTATAGTTAAATAAAAATTAATTATTTCAATTTAATAAAAAGTAGTTTTAAATTAAAAATAATATTTTTTTAATTTTTAATAAATAAAATAATTAATTTTTATTTAGTTATTAATTTATTTTATTTTTTTATATTTTTAATTTTAAAAAATACTTTTTTGTAAATAAATAAAATTTTAGGGACTAAATTGTAATTTGTCAATTACTTTTTTAATCCTTGTGGGGCCCAGATTGAAAAGTCAACGGTCTAAGGGTCGGAATTATAGATTTTAATAACGTTAGGGTCAAAATTATATCTCGAAAAATATTAAAAACTAATGTGCTCTTAGGATTAAACAGCAGGGTCAAAATTGTAGCTTATCCCTTTAAAATGTGAATATATATTGAGTTTGGACCTCAGTTTCTGTTCCACTGAAAAAGGAACAGTTGAGACTGGATATAATTTGAAAGTTACTAGACATGAAAACGATCTGGTAATAGCGTAACAAGCTTGTCCGAGACCAGATAATTGGTGTAAAGATGCTAGTCATAAAGAGTAGTACTTGCCTTTTTATTTGATAACAACATAAGATGTTTCAAATGATCAATGAACATTTACACGATAATTTTTTTTTTCACTACATAAAATTTTTTATTTATAAGTTATTCCTTTCTTTTTTTTTATTTGTCGTTTTAAAAATTTATCTATTTATATTTTTAATTATCATTTTAAATTTTTAAAATAATATTTATTTATTTTTTTCTATTTTATATTTATAACATTTAATTAGAATACAATAACTTAATTTAAAATAAGATTAAGAATATAAAATTAAATAAGTTATTTTGAATTTAATTAATAAGTATCTTAATATGTGTGTAAAATTTTAAACAATAGATAAAAAAAAATGGAGAGAGTTATATAAAATGCAAGAATATTTATAGCATAAATTTATAAACTCATAATAATTCAATATTCAATTAATGTCTATCTTTATTGATTTTGAATCTAAAATTTAAAAATTTGAAATTTAATTGTGATATTTCATTGGAGACATATTAAATCATTTTAAATGATGAAACTATCAATTTAAATTTTAATTGAAATCTAAAAAACCAGGCAAATATCAGTACTCATATGCTCTTTTGTTTTAGAAAAAAGATTGAGAATTTTAAATTAATGGAAGATGGGGAAGTTTTGTGAACCAAAAAGTGAACACAGTAATTAAAAAGAGGATAGCTTTAATGAATGGAATATAGAGCATGTTGGAATTGACATTTGGATGATTGTGAAAAAGGATAGGTTGGGTCTTCTTTGCTTATAATTAGAATAATTGGCAAACATGCTTACAATTCTTTGTTATTATTGATTCTATGATACATCAACAAAGTTTCTTACTTTATTTTTATTTTTTTAAAATTTTTTGGAGTCTGAGGCTCAGATTTAAAATTATCATAATTTGGGTCCAATTCTTGCCCTTTTTGAATATTAGGGAAGGGAGGTTAATATTTATAAAAAATCTCTACAAGTCAAGGCAAATGAGATCTTACATGCACAGTTTTTTGTCTTGTTTATTTTTTTGCTTGCTTAATTGATTAGCTTTTTTAAATGGAAACACACATATACTTTTCTTTTATTAGTGAATTCCATGTTTCTTTTAAAATTACGTTTTAAATTGTCGGATTTAAACTTGAATTTGAAAATAAATTTTGTATATATGGATCAAACATAAAATACAGTTTCAAATTTATTGAAAAAGAGATTTAATTTTGATAGTTACATAAATTAATATGAAATTTTTTCAGTATATATATATATATATATGATTATATTTCAATTATTCAGTTGCATATATAGAATGATTTTTTCCTTTGGACACACCAAAACCATCAAAATTATAATTCTTTCCTTTTTATAATAGTTATATGATTTGGTGTGATTCTATCGATTCAATTAAAAATTTTGAGTAGCGATTTATAGACTGAATTAAATGACACGTAAAATTTATTTTTACTAAAACTCGATAAAATTTATTCAACTAATTGGACGTATTCGGTAATCTGAATGATTCAGTCATGCGTTTAATGAGTTGCTCTTTTTTTTATTAATTAATTTTTGTAGTATTATAATTAATTAATTAATTAGGTATAATAAAATATTATTTAATATTCAGTCAAAAGATAAAAAATACAATTTATTTATTTATTTTAATTTTAGACCATAAGTAAATAATAAATTATAATATTATTAATTATTATTTTATTATTTTATACACATAAAATGAATATTATTATATATAGACATGAGCGTGTAATGAAAATAATTTAAATATTTATTCACATATTTAATCTAATAATAAGTACGAGTCATAATTTAAGTATTAAACTAAGAATAATAATAAATGAAATTCATAATTATGTTTGATTAATTTGATTAATTTAAATGCTCAATCGAATTATTATTTCACATTATTTAGTTATAAAACTTCAATATCATCAAGTGTACATACATGTATATATTTTTTATCATTAATTTTTATTAATTAATTAATTATATTAAAAATGTTATTAACTATGATAATTAAATACAATATATATAATTAAGTTTCTTTTAGATTTATATTGGATATTAATACTTTAAAATTTATATTAGACATGTTGAAATATAATATTATCATTTTTTTTATTTCTGCCATTATTTAATTTTAGTTATATATATATATAAATAATAAATATTAAAATTTCGATTCAAGATTGAACTTTTAATTTGTAATTTTTTATTTTCATCAGTTCAAAAATTAGACTGAACTTAAAAATCACGATTTTTATAATATAAATTGATTTAAGTTATCATTCTCCATTAGTTAAGTGCTTACATGGTAGGATAAGAAAATTTAGGATTCAAAATTTGAGGGTTTTTTTTTCTTAAGGAATTTCCAATGTGGCAAACATTTTATAATGTTAACATTTTTTTCTTCTTAATGCTCAATTACTCATGCAAGCTGAATGTAAAGGTTTATTTTTAATTGATAAAAACATGAATATGAGAGTTTTCAAATTTCAATAGCATTATCTAATAATTAAAGGGTATTTGAATCTACTTAAAATTAACATAAAATATCGTTTTAAAATTTAAAAAATGCTAAATAATTTTTTGTGTGTTTGGATGATTAATTCAAAACGCCTTTTTGAAACTTAAAAACAGAAAAAATTTAAATTAAATATAATATTTTTTTTTAAACGGCGTTTTCAAAATTATGTTTGAAAACACTACAATTAATTATATGCAAAATAATTGAATTTAACCTTTGACACTTTGATTAGGCTTGACAATTCACATGCACCGTCCACATTGATTTAAGGCATATATGAAGCTACTTGTGTTTTGCTTGTCATTTTTGGACAAGACATTCTTCTCTTGTCCTTAGGGTCAAATAAGAATACTGGTAACGGATAGCTTTATGACTTTTGTAACACTCTAAAGATAGATAACATTAATGAAGTGATTGTTATGGTTATTTTGTGAGAATCTTGCAAGAAATGCATTTGTTCTTTTTTTCAAGGCTTTGAGATAAGGCATGTGCGGCCCTGGCTTGTGGTTGATAGTGAAATTGTTATTAAAAAAAGGGAAAGTATTGCAATTTCATCCCACAAGCTAACATCTTTTTATTTTTTTTGTTCAATTAAATTAACTTCCTGTTTTGTTTCACATTTGGTGTGCCAGAAAGAGGGAGATCTAAGGGGGTGGGGATCACCACTTTGTAGCGCAGGGAGTAAAGTTGCCGCATATTAGCTATGAACAACTAACCCCACAATTATCTTAAAATAAAAAAAATCTAACTCCACAACAAAGCATTTTCCTTTCTTTTTTTTTTTAATAATGATGATCACTACAAGAAAATCGATAAATATTGATGACTTTTATTGATGAATTAAATTTTAAATTTATTAACAAATTAAATGTTATAGATACAGAACAATAATAAAATAAAGAAAAAAAATTATTAATAAATACTAACTGAGAAAAAAAAATTTCAATGGAAAAATTCGTCAATAATATTAATTGTAAAATATTAGTGTCTTATTTTGCAATTTAATACTGACATAAAGTAATGAAAAAATTTATCTATGAAATAATTTCCTATGTAATTTTTAATTGATAAAATTTTCTATCCGAAATTAAAAATTTAAAAAGAAAATCAAAATTTAAAAATTACCGATGAAATTTAAAAATTCATAGATGAATTTTTCCATTAACAAATTTTAAGCAATATAATTTTTAGATAAAAATTTAAAATTTCTAAAAGGTGCTAATAAAAATTTTGTCGGTAAATTTTGAAGTGGTTAAAATTTTGAATTAAAATTTAAATTTTTCAAAAACCCTCCAAAATAAATAAAAAAAATCCCAGGGATATATTTAATATTAGCGACAAAAAATTTCATCTGTAAATTTTAAGTTAAAAAAAATTACCACTCATTAATTTCTCATTTTTTTCTTCTTCTTCTAGTTCTTGTTCTTTCTTCATTCTCTGTCTTCTTCTTCTTCTTCTTCTTCTTTTTCTTTCTTCTTCTTCCTTTTTTTTTCCTTCTCTTTTTTTTTCTTTATTTTTAATTTATGTTAATTAAAATTTTAAAATTTATTGATAAAGTTTTAGTTTATTAATTTTTCTCCTTATCCTTCTCCTTCTTTACTTCTATTTTTTTTTTAAATTTAGGAAAATTTTAGTAAATAAAATAATTTATATAAAAATTAAAATTAACAATTTTATTTTAAACAAATCATTTTAATTATTTAGTTAAACTAGCAATTTTATTAGTTTAAATTAATATTAATTTAATATTAGTTAATTTCATTTTTTATTTTTAATTTAAATTAAATATACCAATGAAATTTTAAATACTAATAAAATAATTACCGATGAATTATCGATCGAATATTTTAAATATATTTGTTACTTTTTACCAATAAATGCATAACCAAATATAGATAAAAATTTTACCACTGATTTACTTATACATTTCATTACGTGAAGAAGATTTATTTAATGAGTTAACCAAATTGCATATAACCTATTACAAATCTTTATATGGTCAAATCCAACTTAATAAAAATTTATATGATCATATCTTTTATTAAACCAATTTTTTGTGTGTACTAGGTCAAGTTGATCTCTACAAAATTGAATGTATAAATGAGAGACTATACCCAATTATTGTTATGTACCTAGTAAAATGTAAAGCCAGAAGTATTATGATTCTTCAGTTGTATATTTTTAAGTTCTCTGCTATTCCATTATGATATGTCAATGCTAAGTTCATGGGATCATAAATAATGCATCTACAAGGAAGAAAACCAAATGACAAAATACCAAACAAGCTCTGCTCGAGGCTTCAGACACATCTAAAATAGACTTGAGCTAGGTTTCTCAGGTTTTCTTGAATATCACTTTCGGATCAACATTATGTTTTGCAAATATACTTCACAGATTGAAGAAGATTATAGGGGCTGATAAAAACCACAATCATTTGAGAGAAGGGCATGCCATTCAAGCGAAAGAATACGAGGACAAGAGTGTCTACAGTGTTACTAAATTTTCAAAATTACAATCACATGGACAACACCAAATTAAGTTACATTTTACAATACAGGTATAGACAATGCAGATGCACAACTATGCATCCACATCAACTGACCTGCAAAAAAGAACTGGCACCATAGCCAAAACATATGACCTGTTAAAACATTGCATTTTCAACTTTACATATGAAATGAAGAATATGGATGTAATACCATAGTTGATTTTCTTACATATGAAATGAAGAATATGGATGTAATACCATAGTTGATTTTCTTACATGATGCTTCACTTGAAATACTAATCCAAATTCACCTCATTTCAAATGTACACCTACCCAAACAGACCCCTGGACAACTCATTCTTGAGAAGCTTTCTTTTCTTGGTTGGCTCTTTTCAATTGTTCCCTCCACAGACCAATCAAGGTGAACTTGTCTTCGACATACCAGAATAGTAATCACCCACATTTGCAACAAATAAGGGTTCCCTCTATTCAATTTCTATCTCATTACTATTATCACTATTACCAGGGATATTAGAAGAGAGAGAAGACCATTAAGAAATATATGTGATAGTAAGATCAGGAATGTGTGGCACCTTGTTTCTGATCCTTTTTCAGGTTTTTGTTGATGTTTCAATCATGGAAGCTTAAGCCAATCTTCAAATGAGAACCGCAAATCTCTCCTCTGTTCTTGATTAGCTTGGACATTGTCTTTTAATTTATGCCTTAAAGTGCTATCGATCTGTTTTACGATCAGTAAGGTAGCTAGTTGACTCAGAGGTCTTCTAAAAGAAGATGCACTCCTGCATGAACAAAGTGAATATGTCACAACAGCTGTAATACTGTAATAGGGTTCAGTTGTGAGATCTTCTGGTGAAGCAAGTCCAGAAAATTCAAGCCTGTTTATTTCTATAAAATATAAATGAAAAGAGAAAAAAACTATCCGGATATCAAGTTGATGAAGTCTAAAGGCCCATTGCACAAGAAGGCTGCTTAAATGAATATTAGTGACTTCTTATAATACTGTCTCCTTCGACTACTACGCTAAAATCTGCCAGAACTCAACTTAATGTAGTGCCCTGCATAAATTTAAAGGTGGTCAACTCCTTCATACCATAAAAAATTATAGTCACCTTACTCTCCAGCTTTTATCAACAAGTTCATCCAGAAGATGTCTAATGCAACTCTTCCAACAATTTTTCATCCCTAATATGTAACAAATTGTGCCCGTCAACTTTTAGGGACATCTGAGAAATGTGTTTCACATCCATTCAAAAAACTATATCATTGCAAGGTGCCAGTTAGACAGCAAAGATTGAAACTATGAGAATTAAATGCATGTTGTGGTAAGTCACAAAGATAAGACTATTCCTGAAAATTCTTTCATGTCTACCTAAACAGACAAATAGTACAAGGAAGAAACTAAGATTCACTTTAACTTCACATATTAATGTTCTCTTAGGCAGGCAAATTAATTGGTTAATTCTCTTCATTCCCATAGTATCCATTGTAGTGAAAGCCTACTGTTCTCAAGATCTGGAAAATAGAGATACAACACACCACGCATTTAAAACAAAACAAAGATGCTGAAAAGCAATAGGATGTACCTTTTCTCCAATGAGTCGACCATATTTATGTCTTCATTTTTAAAAATTATCAAGCATACATATACATTCAGCATAAAAAGCCAATATAGTTTCAGAAATCTGAAAATTCACAAATCAATGTAAAATCATGTGCCCTTTTAGCCAGCAACAAAAAGCATAAAACCCAAAATCTTGCACAACAGCCAATTCAATTCTTAAGTCTCCACATGAATTTGGGATTATCACTGGCTTTACAACTTCACTTAGACACTAAATTAGATCAACATAACTAGTAATTATACCTCTGGTGGCTCCAACATGCTATCTCCATTTCTTCAATCACTTCTGCTGCTACGTTGTCATCAATCACATCACGTCAGTGTTGCATGTGCCGAGTTTGAATTAAAGCATGGAAATGCTGATCAAATAGATTCTTCAAGAATGTTATCTAGCATGTTTTTATCGAAAAAGTAATGAGTATACCTGATGAAAGTAATAGTGTAAGCAATTTGAATATATATTTCAAAGAATATTCTTTCAACTCCCAGAAGAATATCTAAAAATATAGAAACAATTATGCAACAGGGAAAGCTGTCCCCCTTTAAAAAGGGAAACATTCTTTTTTCCCCTTCTTTTTCTTTGTTTTCTTAAACAATCCTTTGTTGAAAAGAAGATAAACATCTTTTTGTGTTGTTCTTATTTTAATGACTAGAAATTGGAGGTGCAAGAAAAAGCAAAACAATCAGTAGCACAATTTTGAACAGGGAGGCACTAATAAATATTTTGTATTGCATATTAAATGATAAAAATCTTTAATTAGCAACCTAACCTAAATTCACATCTATGCAAACATCACCGTTAACAGAAAAGGTAAAGCCTCCATACAGAGAATATGATTTAAATTTATCCACTGAAATTGTTTGATAATATGCTGGCATTAAAACTCACCATTGAATAACAACACCCGAGTCTCCAAAATTTTTAGAAAATACCTGTTGGAAATGAAAGGAATATCAAAATGAGTAGAGGCAGCCATAAGTCCAGTCCCTGAAAGATCGCACATACTGAAAACTTGACCCACGAAAGCAGGCCCACCACTCTTACCATTGGAATTGAGGCCTGCATTCCTGACTCTTGACGGGAAGCCTGAGTTGGACTCAGCAGAGGACAAGCCCTTGGCGGCGGCCGATTTTGGAGAGACCGAATCCGGCTGAATCGACTCGAAGGGAGAGCAGAGATTGGATGAGTGGACGAAACGGGACAGCAAATTGGAATGGAATGCAAAGTTGGGAAGGAGATAGCTGGATTGTTGTAGACGGTGCCGTTTTAGGAGTGGATGAGAGAAGTACGGTGACGACGGAGTGGAATAAGTTAGAAGAGTGGTGGTGGCGATTATGCGTTGTCTTAGTTGTTGAGGCCATGGTTGGGAGATTAGCTGATGGTTTGTTAAGGAGAGGGGGGATTTTGTGGTTTTGGCCATTGGAAGTTGGAATTTAGAAGTTGTACGTGTGTGTGTATTTGGATGAGTAATATCTTTTGCATGTCATGCCCATTATTTCATTCAAACACAAATCACTTTTTCTTTTTTAGGGTGAAAATTTAATGAGAATTCTTTGTCAAAAGAGAGCCCTAAAAATTTTTTGGATTCGAATTTAAGCATCTTTAAGAAGGATGTCATATGTTTTACTGTTGAACTGATTTATCATCGAGTCGCTTGCATATTTAATATTCGAATGACTTGCAAATTCTTTAAAATTTTTATTATTTGATATGTGACTAAGATATTTATTTCATGGACTTCATTTGTTTTATTTTAAAATAAGTCGGTCATTTTTATCTATTATCAATTGTTTATATATAAAGTACAAGATAATATTAAAAGTAATAATAAAATATATAAACTATAATTAAGATATTTGATTAAGAAAAAACATCAAGACTCGAGATTAGAAGAGACACTCGTAGCTAATGGTTTTATATTTTTATCTAGGACTGTGAACACAGTTTAATTCGGAGATTTAAAAATTTTCGAATTAAACTGAAATTTTAAAAATTTTAAAATAAAATTTTTAATTTAAAATCGAATGGAGAAAATATTTATATCGACTTATTTCGAAAATTTGATAATGTACGATTCAGAAATTCGTGTATTTGCGTATTCACTTATAATTTATATATTTTTTATTCGGTTTATATATTCGAATATTTCAATTCGGTTTGATTCAAAAATTTAGATATTCGATTGAAAGATTCGAAAATTTGAATATCATTTTATAATATATATAAAAAATATTATAAATTTATAATTATATAAATAAAAATATATATATAAGTAATAATGTATAGACCATATATTATAAATTTATAATTATATAAATATAAAAATATATGTATATTATAAATTTATAATTATATAAATTAGTTAATCGATTTAGATATTTAGAAATTTGCTTCAATTAAATTCTGTTCTTAATAAAAATATTAAAATATCCATAATATTATTTCTCTATATTAATTTAATTTTAATTTAATTCAATTATTTTTTTAGAATTTCAAAAATTTTATTTTTTCAATTTAAAAATTCGAATAGTTGCGAAACCTCTGAATTTGTGCAGAGTCATATTTTTATCATACGGAAGATAGAATTTTTGTTTTTCAAGAAATAAATGGTACTGTAGATAGATTTTATTTTTCTTTTTCTTTTTCCGGCTAGCTATAGATTTGGGTAAATAGTACAATAAAGTAAATAACGAATCTATCCTTCTGATATGTATCAAATAAAAGGCTACAACGGTAAAACCATACAAAACCCTGCAGTTCCGCGTTACATCTGGATCTCAATTCTCATATGCAAAAACCAATAAATCTCCTCTCCTCAACTGTGTTTTCTTTTTTCTTTTTGAGTCCATATTCGCGCCATCGTTCGGACAAAGCGTTTTTGAAGCTGATCACAATCTCGATTTCCTACTTTACCCTGTATTCAAAATATTCTTTCTACTTATAATTTTTTCTTATAGATTGAGATTTTCGCGTCTCTAGTTTTTGATAATCTAAAGTTCAGCTGGATTTTTTTGTGAACTGTAGCTTTCTTTTTCCTTTGTTAATTGAAAATGAATTGCTAATAATTGTATTTGTGAGGGGTTTTGTTCGAGATTTGAATTTACAGTTCACTGGAAAATTATTTGTGCTGGACGGATTCTTTAATTCTGGGTCATTTCTACGTCGTTTTATTTATCGGTTTTCAATTAGGGTTTTGATTTGGTATTGAATTTATCTCATGCGTTTCTGCTTACACTTCTTTGGAATTTGAAGCGGGAATTCTAATAGCGATTGTGTGTGTAAATGTTTTAGGTAGGAGATCGCCATGGCTGCCTCCGAAGAGAATAGTGCCTTGTTCCCAATATTCATTTTAACAATAATGGCACTGCCTTTAGTGCCTTACACAATAATGAAGTTATGCCGTGCTGCCTCGAAGAAAAGTAAGAGCATCCACTGCCGGTGCTCGGATTGCTTCCATTCAGGGAAGTATCGTAAATCGATATTTAAGCGGGTGAGTTTCTTTATAGACACCACTTTCAATGTAACGAGTTATCTTGCTGTTTGGCATTTTGGCTCTGCAATATTATTATTATTATTTTTCTTTTTCATTTTTGGCAGATTTCAAACTTCTCTACATGCAGTAACTTGACATTGATACTTCTTTGGATCATCATGATATTCCTGGTTTATTACATAAAAAATATGAGCCGTGAAGTAAGTAATCATAACTTTAAACATTTATTGTTCCTTTGAAAATTCAACTGCCACATGTTTGCCAATAATCACCATGACCATTGTGCTTTGATCGTATTCCATTCATTTATTTTATATAATTCTCTTTAGGTATAGTTAATTGGGAATTTATGTTTGGTTTTCACGATATGTCCAGCAATTTTGTGTTTAGCTAATGTTGGTTCTCAATCAGGTTCAAGCTTTTGATCCGTATGCTATACTTGAGCTGGAACCTGGAGCTCCAGAGTCAGAAATAAAAAGGCGTTACAGGAGGCTTTCTATTCTATACCATCCTGATAAAAATCCGGATCCAGGTTGAAGGTGTTTTAGTTATTTTATGTTTTTTATATCTGAATTTTTAACAGGTAAGAAAGATGAGCCATGTGATTAATGAACTGCACCTGCCAACACTTTTTTTTTTCTGATTTTTATTTTTTCAGAGGCCCACAAGTATTTTGTGGAGTCCATAACAAAGGCTTATCAGGCTCTAACAGATCCAATTTCCCGTGAGAATTATGAAAAATATGGTCATCCAGATGGTAGACAGGTGATGAACCTTTGCTTATAGAAGAATGAATAGCAATATACTTTTTACGCACTTTTGCTTCAATTTGTCATCTGAAATTAATCTTTTATTGAAACTGAAGCTCTTAGTGCAATCTTACAGGGGTTTCAAATGGGAATAGCTCTTCCTCAGTTTCTGCTAGACATTGATGGGGCATATGGTGGAATACTTCTACTTTGGATAGTTGGTGTTTGTATTCTCTTGCCATTGGTGTTTGCAGTGATATATCTTTCAAGATCATCAAAATATACAGGAAACTATGTCATGCATCAAACTCTGTCTGCATACTATTACTTAATGAAACCTTCTTTGGCCCCAAGGTAAAAATTTTATTACTATTTTCTAGTAGTTTCTAATCTTGTTTATAAAGTAAAAAACTTATTCAACAATAAATAACTGAATATAGGTGAAAATTCATCCTCCAACAATATCGTATACACTTTCCCTCACCCCTTCCTCTTGGATGTTTGGTAGCTGTGGTGGAACAATATGTACGCTTTGATGTTATTGGTCCAATTTGGTGACAATCTGATGATTGCTGGATTGACTGTTTAGCGTATAAAAATAGAACTGAATCTATTGTATTGCTATGGCCACTTCAATAATGATTCTTTATAAAGTGAAGATAACATTGTGTGTGTGTGTTTATATGATGATGACATTGGAGATGAACTGATGATCATCTTTGAAAAATGCTATTAATGAGGTTTAATAGCCACACTTCATTTTATTTGTCTTGCATCATATCTCTAGAAGTCAACATATATGGCTTTTTATGATTGTTGTACTTATTTGTTCTTTTATCATACAGCAAAGTTATGGAAGTCTTCACTAAGGCTGCCGAGTATATGGAAATTCCAGTTCGTAGGACGGATGATGAACCTCTTCAAAAGATGTTTATGTCAGTTAGAAGTGAGTTGAATCTAGACCTCAAGAACATTAAGCAAGAACAGGCTAAGTTTTGGAAGCGGCATCCTGCTATAGTTAAGGTGGCTTATTTACCAATATTTGATTATATTAAACAATCAAAACTTGCTTTTTTGATCCTTGACGAGTCTCACTTAATTACTTCAATGCTATTTTCTCTTCAGACAGAGTTACTAATTCAGGCTCAATTAACTCGTGAATCGGCAGCCTTATCCCCGGCTTTGCTAGGTGATTTTAGACGGGTGCTAGAACTTTCACCTCGCCTTCTTGAAGAATTGATGAAGGTATTCTTAGGTCCTGTATCGTATTCTTCAAGTATATTTCTTGGATTATTATGATGGCACAATTATTTTTTGGCTCCTTAACTGAACTAATACATGCCACATCCTACCTCTGCTGCATTTAGTCCAAAAATTCTCCTCTGCATAAGATAGTGAGGTGGTTTTGGATCTTCACAGTGGAAGAATGATGCTATCGTTGTGTTCTGGAAACTCTTGAAACAATTCTGAATGAATTTGTGAAGTCTTTTCTGGAGAATTTGTGAAGAATGATGCTATCATTGTGTTCTGATAATTTTCTTCTGAGTGATGAAAAAGCAATGAAACGGACAATTTATACTCCATACTTCTTGCTTGATACAAAAGTATCTCTGCTAAGTGTCTTATGGGTCATAGGTGAAATAATTATACACAAAAAAAAAAGTAGTTAAATTAGGGCGCAAACTCTTGGGTATACAGTTATATAGGACAAAGGGCTGGAAAAAGTGCAGTTGTTGAGATAGATGCATGTATAATATGATAAGTGAATGTCGCTAAAGATTCTGCATGAATAGAATTTTTGACATAAAGTCTTCTGGTAATTAACTTGTTTGTTCTAGTGGCAGAGGTCACACTGAGAGTAGTGAGACGTGTTATTTTTGCTTATTTTTTCAGAAGTGATGCCTCTATCTATTGCTCTTTGAGCCATTCCTTCTTTAGTATTAAGAGCATTTTACTTTGCTATTTACAGATGGCGGTCATACCACGCACTGCACAGGGCCATGGATGGCTGAGACCTGCAATTGGGGTCATTGAGCTCTCTCAATGTATTATTCAGGTGTGTTAGAGATACTTATTTATTAGTTAACATTAAGATGTCATTTCTTGAAATTCTGGATCAGAAACTTTTGCAGGATTGATTTTATGATGTATCTTTATGTTAATACTCTTCTTATTCCCCAATGATAATATGATATACTGAATAATGTGTTTCAGTTCTTTGTTTATGTTTGGATTAGGAGATGACTAAAGCTTGTCAAGATCTCCCCCCTCCTCTTACCTCCACATGGAAAAAAATGTCTGTTTCACTTCCACTCACAAACAACTTTCTCTTTCCTCTAAACCATGTTAAGATACAAGGCTGTATAAATTGTTTTTTGAATTCTCACTCATATGTAGCGTAAGGCCTTTGTAGTTAGTATTGGCAGTGTACTATTATTTGCTGTACTTTCATAGATTGTAGTTGCTTCTTGTTCGGAACTTGCAGCGTACTTGTACAATGGTAGTTGTTTCTTTCTGTTGCAGTATATTTCAGTGGTTTATTAGTCCAGAAACTTGTTATAAATCTCTTGAAAAATCTGGTTGCAATAAAACTCGTAGCAGAAACTTGTCATATTACCTACCATGCGTGGATCAAGTTTGTATTGATGAACTATGATGCAGGCTGTTCCTCTCAGTGCAAGGAAAACTACAGCAGGATCTACAGAAGGGATTGCACCTTTTCTGCAGCTGCCACATTTCAGTGAATCTGTTATCAAGAAGATAGCACGGAAGGTGATTGGATAAATCTTCTGTTTGATCTTGCAATGCATGATTTTATGTTTTAATATGCCTTTTGCTAGCAGTTGATGGGAAATCTATATTTTTTTTCTCCTATTTTTCTTGCTGTTCAGGAAGATCTGTTGAAAAATTTTACTAATATAGAATGAGAAGATTCTGTTCTCTGTTTCTAAGTCTGTTGTACTTCATGAGTTTTACTGAAATGCATGTGTTCATAAAATGTTTCTCAATCTTTGTTAAATCTCAGATTTAGCCAGACTAAATCTAGAAGTCAAAATTCTGGATTGTATTTCATCGGTTTCTATTCAGCATGTGAAGCATCATAATAGTTGAAGCCTTCCGCTTTCATTCTATTTCTATTGTGTGATTATTTTAATAATTGAATTTTATTAATGCAATATGATGATACCAATAGTTGAATTTGCTTACCTGCAGGCTCTTTGGACCAAATGAAGATAATTTTGAACATAAAAGTACTCTATTTGTATTACATCTTTTTGATCTTATTGCTAAGTTTTTGTTCCTCATTGCAGAAGGTGAGAACTTTTCAGGATCTGCAAGATCATGCCGAGCTGCTAGAGCAAGTTGCTGGATTCTCTCCAGCTGAAGTACAAGATGTTCAGATGGTACTAGAAATGATGCCTTCTGTAACAGTTGAAGTTAGATGTGAGACTGAAGGTGAAGAGGGTATTCAAGAAAGTGACATTGTCACTGTCCAAGCTTGGGTTACCCTTAAGCGCAGTAATGGGCTTGTTGGTGCACTCCCCCACACTCCCTGCTTTCCATTTCACAAGGAAGAGAACTTCTGGTTTCTGCTTGCAGATCCTGTCTCGAATAATGTGTGGTTTTCGCAGAAGGTAAATTTCATGGATGAAGCTGCAGCTATAACTGCTGCTTCCAAGGCAATTGAGGAGGCGATGGAGGGGTCTGGAGCAAGTGCTAAGGAGACGAGTGTGGCGATAAGAGAAGCAGTTGAGAAGGTACGAAATGGCTCCAGACTGGTGATGGGCAAGTTTCCAGCACCGGCAGAGGGGAACTACAACTTGACTTGTTATTGCTTGTGCGACTCATGGATAGGTTGTGACAAAAAGACCAACTTGAAGGTTAAAATTCTGAAACGGACACGTGCTGGCACTCGGGTTGGTTCTGTCTCTGAAGAGGGACCCATTTCAGAGGATGGAGTTGAAGAGGAAGAGGAGAATGAAGAAGAGGATTATGATGATTATGAGAGTGAGTATAGTGAAGATGGAGGAGATGAAAAAGATACAAAAAAGAAAGGCCCGGCTGCAAATGGCACTGTGCATAAAAGAGGCTCAAGCTCAGAGGGTTCAGGAACAGACGTGGAATAAAAACACTTTAGTTTGTTTGCCCATGGAAAATAATAAGCTTTTTATTTATTTGGATGAACTTGACAACCATCCAGTGATAGTCATTTATTTATCTCTAACTGGGCAAACGTTTCAATATTTTTGATACCATTAACCAAGTTTTCTACTAATTTTACCCATCTTATTTCTATTCAAGCATATGATTTTATCCCATATTATTTTCGTTTAAGATTTTAAAATGATTTTGCTCCTAATGAGCCGCATGCCACCATCGCCCTCTCTCTACCGTTACAGGTTTTGATCTGTAGATATGAATTGTAGTCCACTCATTCAATTGAGCAGGGCACTTATTCATCACAAGCACATGCTAATTTATATAACCATCTATGGTACAGAGAGCCGAAAAAAAAAATTCAGAATTCCTATTTAGGAATAGACTTCAATTGGTAAAACAATTTAATATTTAATAATTTAATAATTTTTTTTTCTTTAAGATATGTCGTAGAATGATATTATTTAATTTTTCTTTTTTCTTTTTAACAAATCTAAGACTTCTGAACATCTCAACTTTGATTCTACTTTTACAACGAAGGATAAAAGATTGTTTTTATTATCCTTTTTTTTTTGGATAACCACAAGGGATTACTGTTACATATAACATTGGACAAATTCCAAAAGAATCCAAGCACAGCTCTTTTGACTCCTAAATGCCTGATAGCTTTTATATTTTCCTGGGTAAGAACAATGCAAATTAACACGAGGAGCCTCTAACAATTTAACAACTCAAGAACAGTTAACTTCAACATTTACTTCATTTAAGTTCAAATTGGCTTCATTTGAAACCAGAGGACTTTCCTCGTCCTTGTTTACATCTTCACTAGCATCATCCTTTCTCGATTCATTTGAATCATAATCGCCTGATTCATTTGAATCATGGGAAATTTCCTCGTCCCTGTTTATGCCTTTATTAGCACCATCAAATTCATCAACATGCTTTGCCCGAATCCTAACCCGCTTTCCTTTAATGTACCGATATTCCCATTTTGGTGGTGGATATTTCTTCTTCAATTTTTTGTATTTGTCCAGCATACCAAGCTTTTGTAATACATTTCCCACCATATTAACAATTGAAACATTTGGTCGGATCCCAAGCTCCTCCATGTCAGCAAATATCTACAAGAGTAACTCAAAAGTTAGTTAACTGGAAACAGGACACGCTGCAGAATGAATGCAATATGAACTGGTCTCAGTTCAGTAACATATGGAATTGATTTACATGAAAACAAAAGATCAAAGTGTCTTCATGATAGTTAAATTAACGCTGATGAAAAAAAGACCCAAAGAGTAAACAACAGGAAAAACATATAATGACAAAATTGATATTTGAAAACACTGCTTATTCAATGATTCATGAGGAGTATGGTTTGTAGGACACTGAATTTAAGTGTTTGACCAACTCACAAAACATTTAGCGTGATTTCACCAGAAGAATGCAAAAGATTTTCATTGACACACAAGTGCCTATATAATGCTAGTTTAGAAACTGGATGCCACTAAGATTAATCATGAGCATAAGCTTCTATAGCATAGAACTTAACCAGATTTGATATCAGGAGACATGACAAAGTACAGAGGATGCCATTTTAAATAGAATGTTGACCAATTTGTTAAATTTTTCGCCCATTTATCAATAAAAGTATACTCAAATCTAGTGTCAATGGATCAACTCATCAATAATCTAATGAACAGATAGTCCAACTTTGCAATAGCAAATGATGTCATGAATCATTATGTGTCTGATGGATGTAGTATCATATTTTAGCAGAAAACTATAAAAACCCAAACATTAACCCATGACAGATCTCATCAAACAGTCAGTTGCATAGGGGGAAAATCAACTAAAGAAGCAAAGGTTTCATTCACATCTGAAAAAATCTTAAGAAGATGGCAGATCAAAACACCTCAAACAACTTCTCATGCATGTCCCTCTTGTAATAAATAGAAATCATCTTATCAAAGAAAACGCGAGGCATGCTTTCTAAGTTCTCTGAAAATAATTTTGTCCAAAGCTCTTCAGCTTCATCAAGCCTTCCATCTTCTGCTAAAGCATTAAGTAAGGTGAAATATGTTCCCATTGTCCGTCCTTGGCCTTTGCTTAGCATCCACTTTGTTACCTACAATCCAATGCAATTTTTGCCAATTCACTAAAAGATATTTCCAAATATAGACAAGAGAAAAAGATGGGGAAAAGGGTTTCCTAGTACCTGAATTATCCTCTTCCATTCCTGTTCATTCTCAAGAGTCTTCAATGCTTTCTTAACAGCAATTAGAGGGAACTCCAATTCCCAAGCAACGAAGGAATCAAGTGCCCCATACACTTCTTCCTTGACATTTGACAATCCCTTTATCTACAGAATCAAAAGTCCGAAAAAAAAAAAAAAATCTCTTCTCAAGAATCCAAATGCAACCCAAGAATCCAAAATACAACTCAATTCCACTAGTTAAATAGACTTTCAAAACTTCTAAGCTAAAAGGAAAATCAGCAGAAACGTTCCGCTATCAAGATAATTAGACCTTAAAATATATGGAAAGAAGACTTACGCAATCAACAAGTTTGGCTGACTTGGAAATTGTCCCAATTCTCTTCTTCGATTTCCACACTCGAGGATACCTTGGTCGAGGACCTTTCAAAGCGCATATCTAAAAAAATTGACAATTCTATAAGAAGTGCCTAGAAATTATGAAGTAGAAAGTAGAAACAATATCCAGAAAATCATCCCATTGCAAAAGATTTAATCCTGTTGTAACTGCTTCACACTATCAAATGAAGCTTCTTTCATTAGGTCAAGACGCTTACCACCACACTGCTCGTACTCCTGGAGAATTTTACCACTTCCAATCTACTTGAAATCAGTGGCAAAGGAGGAGCTCTTAAACAAAGCATCCTGAAATAGCATTAAACAATAACTTCATTACCTCTCTAATCCTTGGCTTAATCACAACAAAGCTTATCCTGCTTTTGATAGCCTCGAAATACAGGTCTTTTGATTTCAAGTTGTAAATCTAATTCGCAAACATGGTGAGAAATTAGCTTTCTTTTGGACTAGAGTGGGAAAGAAAATTACAGACTACAATTTTGACGAGGGAGCAACGTGGATGGTAGAGATCCAAGATTTTTTTATTTTTTTCCTTTTGTTTCCCTCTTATTTTCTCGCCTTTTCTCCATCATATCCAAACAGACGATGATATTTTTGCTAATTGTCTCGCATCAAAACGGTGCGTTTAAATAATTTAATTTTTTACTTTTGAGTCCTCATTTATTTTAGCTTTCTCAATTAAGTCCTTTTATTTAATTATTGTACTCAACTCTTAAATTTTTTCCACTGACGTCGTGTTTCTTATATAGTAACTGGTCAGTTCCCAATGAGTATGCCAATGGATTGTAGTTATTATTTTTTCTGATAATAGTTGTTAACTAACGATTATAACTCAATTGAGTTAATGGATCTGAAATAGTTACCCAGGTCCAATTAAAGAGGACTTATCTTTACTCTTTTGCTATAATCCCCTTTTCTTTGAATAATACAGGTCATTTTCATTTACTGGAAAGTTTAATGGAAGCTGGATTGGAGTTATAATTCTGTTGAAAGGATAAACTAGTGTCAGTTAATTCATATCATAACACGATAAAACAAGAAATATCTCACAAAATTAACCGCGAGATAAACGCACCATTCATTTACGTTTGGATAAGATAACCAACCATACAACATACACACAAATGAGACTTACATTTTATGGGAAAAAAAATATAGCTCAAGAAATCACCATGAATGCTCTAGTTTGTTCACAAAAATCACCCCTCTACTTCTCAAAATCTTCTCCATGGAAGCTAGAACCCCCTGCTTTTCGCTCCACAAATTTGCAGAACCTTAAAAACCCATCAAGAAAATGGAAACTTTATGCAAATGGCAAAGGTTTTTCAAGCAGAAAACCTCCTAATACCACCATACAAGAAAGCACCCACAACATAAAACAGAACAGCATTAATGAAGATGAAGATGAAGATGAAATACCAAAGGAGGTGTTTAATAGAATAATAGTGAGAATCTTGATTTCAGTTGGGGTACCAATGGGTCTCGGCTTGGCATTCTTGTACTTTTTTGGAGTGGTTAAAGAGCAAGGCATATGGGATGTTCCAATTTGGATACCATTTACTACAACTTTCCTTACTTTTGGAGCTTCTGCTCTTGGAATTGCTTATGGAGCTTTATCTACAAGTTTGGATGCTAACAAGAAAGGTTCACTTATTGGGTTTGAAGAGGCTCAGCAGAATTGGGTCGAGATGTGGAAGGAAGAAGAGGAAAGCAAGCAGTGAAGATGGGGAAAAAAAAAATTTAATTTTCTTTTTAATTCCCTTAAGTTGTTGAAAATAATAGCATAGATATATGGGTAATATTAATATATTCTGAACTAGTTAGTTTAATTATCTCTCTGCTCTTGATCTTTTAAATCTTGATAATGCAACCTTTCGGGCCATTTGCCAAATTAGAGGGAAAAAAATTATTATAAATAAATTGAGTTATTTGAAAAATATTTTTTTAAAATAGATATAGAATTCTTTATTAGTTATTAATGACCGTATTAATTTTAAAATTTTATTTATATAAAATTTATTCTTAATAATTTATAGGTAAACATATTTAAAAAATTTCTTTAAAATTATTATAATTTAAAGTTTATTTTACTTATTTTTAATATATAATGAATGGGATTTTTTAAAAGAAAATTTTCTTCTATAACGACACTTATTTTTTTTATATTGTTTTTTATATATTTTTTAATCACTAAATATAAAATTGATATTATATTAAAAATATAATATTTCAATTGGTCATTTAAATAAAAAAAATTTATTAAATTGGATGAAAATATAATATGTTGTAGTCATTTTTAATTTTTTTAATTTTTGTTTTTAATTTTTTTTATTTAATTTTTTAAAATTTTTGAATTAATCATATTTCAACTATTTTATTTTAAGAAAAATAAATGGGGAGAATATAATATTTTGTATGAGTTTGTATATATTACTATTTAAGATTTTTATTGTATACTTTTATTATTTAATTAAAAAATATTTCATTATAATTTGGTCTAAGGTATGCCCGATATGTCAAGTCTATCTTCATCTTCTCTAATGCATGGTTTTCTTGGAGTTAATTATTAAAAATTTGAACTAGAATTCTTTGACAGAGACAACTTTTTTATTTTTTTATTTTCCTCTGAAGTGATCATTATGGCATGTCAAGTAGGGATTAAAGAATACAAGCATAAATTGATAAAGGTAAGAGGATGAATAAATTGTGGCAATTACATTTCTTCGTCAATCAAGACAGGAATTGCCGGCTCAAGCCTGTGCTCAGAGAACACTTCACATCAAAAGACTTGATATTCCAAAGGAAAATATTAAAAAAGGATATACATAGCCAATTAAATTGCAAGGCCTAATTAAAAAATAGGAATTCAAATTCCATATTTTCTTCCAACTTTATGATAGAAACTCTAACTAGTAATTATTTAGTTCAGTATTCTTAACAATTTTGCATCTTATGAACCAAAAATAATAGCAAAGGACCAATAGTTAGTGTTTTCCCTCTTCTCTTTTAGTGAGCTAAAAGGTTTCCCTTTAGCCAAATGACCAAACCACTCTCTCTCATGTCATAAGATATAATTATTTGACAAATATATGTACATGCCAAATTAAGAACTTAGATGGTCCAGAATCCAAACTAATATGAAACTCTGAATCTGTGTAAAAAAACATTAAAAATCCATTAATAAAAATTGGAAAATAACTACCAGAATTTGATACATCAAAAAGAACAAAGCTAATTTTGATCTTAAAAAAAAAAAAAAAAAAAAAAAAGAACAAAGCTAACAAACATGAATTTGAACATCAACCAACCATTACCTACTCCACAGAAAAGTACTATGATCACAATGATATAGGTTTCTTATATAATACAAATTTAAGATAACCAACCAATAAACACTTTTTTCCCCACTTCATTATTATTTATTTCTTCTGTGAGTTCTTCTAAGATCGATGCAATTAGCAAATGACACATGAATTGGGATCTTCCTCTGCACTTCTAACATAGTAATGTGTAGTCATGTGAGGATTATAGGCCTTATAGGCTTTAACAAGCTCAGCAACATCATCTTTATTTGGTTCTTTCTTCGCTTCTTGCTTCTTCGGCTCCTCTTTCTTGGGCTCTTCCTTCTTTTTTTCTGGCTCCTTTGCTGGTCCTACAGAAACTATATCTGTGTGACACAGCTTTCTTAATTTGCTCACTATATGTACTGGATCAACATCCCCTGTTACTGTCAATTTCTTGTCCTTCATGTCCAAGGAGATTGATTCAACACCTACAAATTTCCAATACCAGCAAGAACTACTCAGTTTTATCAAATTTTCACATCCTTTAAAATCTGGGTTTTCTTTCTTTCTTTTATTAAAGATAAACAATACTCAGCAGCCAGACTGAGACAGGGGAATGAAATTCAATACCTTTAATGTCTGAAACTTTCTTCATAGCTTTTTTCTTATCTTTATCATCATGCAACTCCAATTTCAACACTACTTTCTGCAACAAAATCCAAGATTATATTTACGTTATGATAGATCCATATCAAAATAATCAAAACAGAGCCCTGACTATAATAAATCAAATTAAAGGTGAGGAAAAAAAGATTACTACAAGAAGCATATTTATAAGTTGCTAAAGAATTTAGCAAGATGCATAAAGAACATACAAACCTTCATTTTTCTAAAATCAAAAGATCCGTACTAAGAATTTCTGAAAGAAAATTGCAGATCAAAGCCTATAAAATAGAAGGCAAAGAGACAGAGGAAGAGAAAAAAATTACAAAAAGAAGAAGGCCCGGTGGTGAACTGAGGGTTTGTTTGGGGTTGATCCTTTTATAGGGGCGAGAGATGGGGCTTTGGGAGAGAAAGAGAGAGAAACTAAAGAGAAAAATGAAGTCAACTGAACATTCAAAAGTTGTTCAAAAAGAAAATTCTAGCAACACTGGAGATCGACAAGTTCTCATTTTCTTCTTTTCTTTTTGTATTTTTAAGCGAGGATAAGGTCAAGTTAATGACTACTGTTTTGTGATGTATATATATCATAAGACTAGTGGGGAAGATTCAATCAATGCAAGAAATGTCAAAAAAAATAAAATGGAGGATTTCCTGGTTGGTACATTGACACCGTTCAACTATCGATTTTCAATTTCTGGTCACTTGGAAACTGCGGCTGTGAAGCTCTCACATTTCCATGTGGGTTCTCCGTTATTGTGGGGAAAGTCCGTCTATGCACTGCCAATTTTTTTTTTTTTTATAAATATTGAAGTTTATATATTTTTAATAGTATAATTTCAAAAATCACTTAATAATATTAAAAAATCTAATTAAAGGTAAAATAAAAATATGAAAATTAAAAATTAAATCGAATTAAATTTAATTTAATTAATTTTATTTTTTTTTATTTAAATTTCTATTCAATTTAATTAATTTTTTATAAATTTTAATTTTTTAAATTTTAAATCGATTTAAAATCAAATCAATCAATTATATATAAATTAATTTTGTATTTTATATAAAATTTATATTTTAATAACTTGCCCTATCTTCTATTTTTTAATTGATCACATCTTTCTGATCCGAAATATTCTTGGTGACATTTGCTAAAGCCAATCATATATAACTGTTCTTACTAAAAAAAAAATCATATAAAACTGTTCGTGTTAATTAAAAAGGAATCGAAAGTAGAGACTAATATAATTAAAATACAGAGATCAAAGTATGTATTTTATCAAACCTTTGGAGATTTTTCTTTTTTTTTTTTTTTTTTTTTTTTTTTTTTTTATTGGAGCACAATGGCCATACAAGCTGGCGAAATATTTTCACGTGGTTGAAGAAGACCATAACGAAGAAATGGAACCATTGTTTTAATTAATTGGAGTCCAACTATAATTTAAATTCACAATCTTTTAATCCCAAAACCAACTTTAACTCTATTAAATCAAATTCATTAACTGATAATAATTAAAATTAGAAAAGTAATTTACGCATAGAGCCAATTACCATATGATAAGATGAAATGGAGAATGAAAATCATATTAAACGAGAAACCATCAACAACATATTGGTTTAAAAATAAATAATTTAATAATATGTTTGAATGTTAAAAATTTAAATTTTAGATTTGAATTTGAACTAAATTTTTATTTGAATTATTAAAATTAAATAAATTTAAATTTGATTCAAATACCTAATTAAAATCTAACATTTTAAAATTTTAATATTTCAAATATTTTTTTATCTAATTATTTCAAATTTATTATTTTCATTAACCCAAAATCTCTATTTTTAAAAAAATTTAAATCTAAAATTTTAAAATTTTTATACTCTCCAAATAAAAAATTTATAAATTTTAAATCAAAATTTTAAGTTTAGATCAATACATTCAAATACAATCTAATAGTATTACTAAATGATACGGGTTTGGTAATTACTATAATATAGTGTATTTGTATTTTATAATTCTATTAGGAATATATTTACTATTTTATTTAATATAAAAATATTAATATCCTTTTTACACTCACATATTATTTTTCTATTGAATTTGATGTATACATCAAGATAGCTAAGTTTTTTCATATTTTAAATATTGACCTTAGTATAAATAAGGTAAAAATCACTCTAAATGTATGTTCTATGTAATGGACACAACATTCTCAATTAGGAATATAATAACTTAAAACGTATTAATTGATACTCGCTGTGATGATAAAGAAGTAGCAAATGAATTAGAGGATAAATTAAAAAACAGAGCCTGACACCAAAGTCAAGTCGAGTTCAACGAAAGCAAATTATTGTGCCTTGTGCGATCCCACAAAGAAAGTTGACAGCTTTCAAGTTGTTCCTGTTCTAGACAGTGTTCAATTATTGCACTTGTTCTGAAACTGGGCGTGAATTTCTGCTTTACCTTTCTACTTTCCAGGAAAGTACTGGGCCCAAACTTCAAGTTGCCATGCATCCTTTTGGGCCTCGCTGATGATAGGCTTCAAATTTTTGTATTTTAAGTGCATCATTTTACGTTTATGATATACACTTGCAGTATACTATTTTTGATGTAACTACTAAATAGAATGCAATCAATAATTTTTTAATTTCTTCAATTTATTTTGATTAATTATATTTTAATTAAAATTCATATATATAAATTTATATTTCTGAAAATAATCTAAAACTATTTAATTAAAATTAATCGATTTTCCTTTATACTCTTGTAATATATTAAAAGATGTTTAATAACATAATCATTTTATTATTTGATAATATTTGTGTTAAAGATTTCAATTAAATAAAAAATATTTAAAATGATAAATCAAAATTTAAAATTTAAAATTTGAGCTGAGTATAATAAATTATTAAATTTTTTATAAGTTTAATATTATATCACTTATTTTATTCAAAATTTAAAATTCAATACTTAAATTTTCAGCATTTTATTTTCAATTTTACCAAATACCATTTAAGTTAAAAAAAAATCAAGAATGTTATTCAATACTTAGATTTTGATTTACAAAGCAAAGACTTGACTCAATAATGCACTGGCTAATAATAATCATTTTATTCCTACTATTCTACATAAAAACAAAAAATCATATAAATAAAGCATTGAATGAAGGAAGAAGGACAAAGGAGTTTCGCCAGCTAGAGTCACATAAAAAAAACACTGATGAATGAAGGAAGAAGGACAAAGGGGTTTCGCTAGCTAGAGTCACTACCACATTTCTAGCAAAACCATCTAATGTAAGCAAAAAAATGTCAAAGCCTAAAAGAAGAATAGATCAGTTCATATTATTCATAGATTTGAAGTTGGTCAGTTATTAGTTGGATAAACTAACCAGTTCAAATTATGTAAATTATACATATAATGTTCTTATAAAGTTATTCATTACTTGCCTCGAGTTATGCGTTAGAGTTTGTTCTCCTAAAACCAGTAGGTAGTTAACGCTTCATTTCATCACTCTAACATATATATATATATATATATATATATATATATATTCATAAAAAAAAATAATTTTGTTTTTCTTTTTTAATCAATCCCAAATTATAGTTGATTTTATTTGTTTTTAATATTAATTTAATAGATAATTATTAAATATATTTTCTATTAATTCATATCAATATTATCACATATATATTTACGGTTTTACTTTTTCTATATTGAGATTACAAATTTAATAGAATAA
Organism: Aleurites moluccanus; assembly: GCA_948193065.1. Classification (NCBI taxonomy): domain Eukaryota; kingdom Viridiplantae; phylum Streptophyta; class Magnoliopsida; order Malpighiales; family Euphorbiaceae; genus Aleurites; species Aleurites moluccanus. The sequence continues at coordinate 83,257 of CANXYC011056761.1, read as the reverse complement.
TCTTTTAATATTTTCATATAAGAGTATTATGGTAATAAATTAAAATAAATGATTTAATTATTATAAATATTAGAAAATAAACAATTTAGGTAATGATAATTAATTGGAGTGAGGATTCAACATGTACATTTCATAATCAATTCTTAATTAAAGTTGTGTCAACATAAAGAGTAGTAGAGGCTGATAGAGGGGGCCCATGGTCTCCCTTATGTTTTAAATATTTTTTATATAATAAAAAAGGGGAGAGAGAGAGAAATAGATCGGTAAAAAAGTAGAGATGAAGGGAGAGTAAATCCAACCATCATAGTTATCCACGCCTTTTATTTTTTGTCGAAAATCAACTACATACCAAGAAATACTATCATTTATATTTTTAATTTGAACAAACATGAAAATTTTGAGAAAAACAAGAATGAGAAAGAAAGAAACAAAAGGGATGCAATAAAGGCTTATCTATTTTATTTTATTTTTTTTGTTAATTTTGAGTTTATTTTTGTAGATAAATCTTTATGATTTAAGTTAGTATTCATAAATAAAATTTTAATTTAAGATTTTATGTATTTAAATTTTATTTAAGCATTTTTCTAATATAAATTTCAGGTTATTTTATTTTAACCAATAATAAAAATAAAATTTAAAAATATAAGTAATTATACAAACTCAATATAGAAAAAAAAAATTAATAATATAGATTTTGAATTTTATAATGTTTTTTTAAAATTATATATGGGTTTTAATTGTTTGTTGTGATTATAGTTTGGTTTTTTGAAATTATATTTTCTAGTTATTAAATTATAGTTTTAAAATTTGATATTGTATAAAGAAATCAGGACTTAAAATTATTTTTATTTTTAGATTCATAAAAATATAATCTGTTAATAACTTTTAAACCAAAAAGTATTTTGGTTATTTTGTGCCATCTTTATTATTTCTATTGGCTCATTAACATAATTTTTAATTTTTCATACTCTCTTTCAATATAAAGATTTAGAAGCGAGGTATAAATGATTTTAGTGCTTTTAATATTGGTCCCTTATAAAAATTTATGCCTCTTATGAAGGGGTTGATCTAATAATATGACATCATCCTGATATTCTATTTATAATTTATTTTTTATACAAAAATAGAAACGTAATTAAAAAATGTAAGTGTTATTAAAATATAAACGTAATTAAGGATAGAATTGCATGCAATGTAAATAATAAAGAACTATAAATTAATATTTTCAATACAATCACCATCAAGCATCGACTCCTAAATTCAATTAACATTTGAGTTCAAAAGATAAAATGAAATAACAAAACATATTAGTCATTACTAAAAGCATAAGGGGGGAAAATCAATACCAAACTTTATTTTTTTAGTTTATACCAAATTCATAGTTTTAAACATGAATATTACGTACGGATGAACACATAAGTCCTTTATAGGAAAAGTCTAAATACAAAATCATCATTCTACTTAAAATTCTTGATGAAAGATCTTCCATGTTTTCAAGCTTTTAAAGTTAAAAAAAAAAAAAAACAACTAATTAGCTCTTTTTTTATATATAATTTTATGAAATTATTAAAAGTTTATTTGGGAGTGCTTATGTTCGTGATAATTAATTATTAATTTAATTATTATTTTAGAAGTGAACATTATAATTTAAATATTATTAATAAAATTAATATTAAAAAAATTAAAAACTGTTTTAATTTAATAATAAAATAAAATCACTTTAAAAATAACTATACTTGAATCTCACTAATATTAACACGAGTCCTAATTAGGGGTGAGCAAAAATAGATAAAACTGAAAATTGAATCGAATTAAATCTAATTTGATCGGTTCAATTTGATTTGATTCTATTAATTTTTGAAATTTCTTTAGTTTGATTTGGTTCAGCTTTCTTCAAATAACTGAACCAACCAACCAATATATATATATAATAATAATTTTATATTTATTTTATTTAAAAAAATCAAAATAACAGAATAACATAACTAAAATATATTGATTCGATTTAATCTGGAAAATAATTTTCAAGTTGATTAGATTTGATTCAAAATTTAATTTCTAAAAAATTATGATTTAATTTATTTAATTTTTAAAAAATTTAGTTCGATTTTAAATCGAAACGACTGATTACTCACTCTCATCCTAAAGTTGAAAGCACAAAACCATATATTGACATTCATTTTCAAAACAGATAGCACAAGCAAGTAGAAATTTTAACAAAACTAAATTGAAATTCTACGTCTAGATATTAATTATTCTATCATATAAGACAATTAATTTAATTTTAATTTATTCTATGAATAACAAAAAAATCTTTGAATGAAGTGACTAGTTTAATTAAACTAGCATAAGATTAATTACTAACTTTACAATTTACATAACGAGTTGAAGATAAAAAATGAATTTGAAATTGATGGGATTAGATTTGAAAGTTGTTTAAAACCAAAATTAGGGACTATTTAAAAAAAAAAAAATTTGGTATTTTTACTATCAATGAAATTGTTAAAATGTTGAAACATGACAAGAGAGTACAATTAAAAGTGGAGGAGATAAAAGAAAAATATCAAACAAAAAATGTAACACCAAGACAAAGGAAGACAGAGGGCACTTTGCATGGTACAATTTTAATAGGACCCACACAAAATATCTTCTCCTATGCGTGTGTAACGTTGGCCACTGGCCACCTAGACTATCATCCGTCCATAGTGCTCATATCCCAACTACTAATCACTTGACACGTGTCCTACCTTCTGACGTTGCCTATTTCCTCCCCTTCTTTTCTTCTTTATTAACTGACCCTCCCCTAAATATGGCACCGAAGTGAGAAATCTCCATTTTTCATCAAAATTTATCCCGTATGAAGTTGAGATTTCACGATTTATCTCTTCATGGAGATAAAGATAGATAATATTTTTTTTCATTAGCGAGGACGGAACAGGAACGAGGCGGGGACAGAGAGTATATTTTTCACCTCATGGGGATCCCTATCTCCGTCCCCATGAAGACCCGTTATCATACTTGGTTAATTATTATATTTATTTAATTATTCCTTGTATAAAATTATATTAATTAATAACATATATATATATATATATATATATAAGAAATAATTCGTTTAATAAATAATTCTTATGAGATTGCTGAAATTTATTAAAAACACTTATTAGATTAAATTTATTCAAGTACTCATAATTTAATGTATGCTGAATTTTTGATGTATTAAAATATTTATATTTTAATTATGTTTGGTTGATGTTTTGTATGTTTGAATTTATTAATATTTTCTAAATAAATTTTTTATATTTTTATTTATTATTTATAAATTTTATAAATATAAACAAATTTAGTAATATAAAATTTAAGTGGAATACGAGGATTCCCACGAGAATGGGGATGGGGACTAAATTATCCCCGTATGTGAAACGGGGACGGGGATGGGGATTCCCCGCTAAGGCGGGGGTGGGGATGGTTCCCCCGCCCCGCCCCATTGCCCCCGCCCCGCCCCATTGCCATCCCTACCCTTCGCTACTCCACGTTTGATTTATCAGAGTAAAAATCAGGTGCCCCCTAGACCACCGAAATGTAATGCTTTTTTATTTTTTTTTATATTTGAGTTAGGAAAAGTCAAACCAATCAAATCAAATTGAAACAAATGATTTTACACTTATTTAATTTTATTTCAGTTTAAAAAATAGATCAAATTAAAATTTTAATTTGATTTGTGATTTAAATATTTTTTCTTGATTTTAAATCGAACCAAATTAAAATTATATATATATATATTACTATTATTACAATTAAATATTTATTTTATTTTATAAATAAACAAATATTTTTTTAACCTTATAATAATTTAAAATTAAAAAATATCATTCATAAAAATTAACTAAAAAAATAAAAAATATATAATTTTATGATCATTAAATTATTTTCGAGATTTTTTTATCACCGATATTTTATTGATATTTTTAAAAATTTATAATAAAATAAAAACGATTTATAAAAAAATATTTGATTTGAAATCAACAAATGATCAAATCAAATCGATAGTTTAGCTATAATGATGATTTAGTTTGATTTTAAAAAATTTCAAATTAAAAAAATTAATTTGATTTGATAAAAATATTTCAAACTGACTAAATTAAATCGATATCACCCTTAATTTAAGTTAGAAAATTAATTTTAAACTTATTATCTAAAAAATTATATATTTATTATTATTAGATTATGTGTCGGTGAATTTTTTTAGTTAAAGCTATATCAGTGTAAAATATTATTTTTTATAAAATCTTTTACTTTCTTATGTTCGTTTAAATCAATAAGGTTGAAGAAGTTTTATAAATGTGAAAGGTAACAATTATTGCATTGATATAGTTATGTCATAATATGATTTTATGATAAGTATACAATATATAATAAAGGGATAATTGTAAATTTGATGTCGGAACTTTTTAAAATTTTCTATTTTGGTGCATAAACTAAAATTTTTTATAATTAAGTGTTTGAATGTTCAAAAATACATCAAAATGGCTTGTATGCATTGTGGGACCGTTTTCTATGACAACTGAGATTGCCACGTCAACAACCTATGTGAAATGATCAAATTGTTCTCGGTGGAAAAAGAAAAAGAGAAATTGAAAGAGAGAGGAAGAACGAAAAGAAAAAAGGAAACTCATTTATTTTTTATTTTGAGTTTGGTTCTCTACGTGTTCTTTGTTCAAGTTTTGCGGTTTGTTTGATTGTGGGTTTGCAATTCAATGTCTTTTTTTGGATTTTTTTTTTATACTTATATTCAATTTCATTTCCCTTTTCTCTACTATTGACTTTGTTTTGATTTATTTCCTTTTCTCTTTTTTCTGGATTTCAAATGTTTATAGGCTTGGTTCCATATCCTCGTAAAACTGCTCGAAACTTTGCGTCATGATTTGAAGTTTGGATTTGAGTTTTCTATTTTGGCTTTTATTTTCAGTGTCTTTTGTCTAGCTCAATCTACTTGTTTAGTTACAATTTCTATTAAATTGTTGAGTTGGGTTTTTATTTGCTGAGTCTAGTTCCAAAATCTCGTCTCTGTGGATTTTTTGACATATCTTATTTTTATTTAAGGGCTTAGTTAATCCTCATATCATTTTTTGGGTTTTTATTCACTATTTAGATTCTCGTCGATCTTCAAACCCAACTCACCGATTTCTCCAATTTTTTTTCCTTTATTGCTTTTGAATCACTTGCTTTGGGCACTGAAATCGGGAAGTATTAAGCTTTTTTAAGGAGATGTTTTCGGTGGTGAGTGACAGTAAGGTAAGGTTGATGGAATAAGCAGCAGTAGAGATCGAAAATTTAGATTTGAAACCCATTAATAGGTTTTGATTTGATTTGCTTGAACATGAAGTGTTGATGATGCTCAGTCTGATGCTATTTCAATTATTGAATCTGAAAGGGATGATAAGTAGTTTGTGGCTGATGTTTTGGATGATCAAAATTGGCACTCAACATGAAAATTAAGCTTTGCTCTTTGGTTTTTGTTTTTGTTGTGTTTTGCCCTATTTGAATTATGATTTTGGGACAAAATTAGGGTTTTTATGGGTGGCTTAAGAGGAAGGAAGGTGGTGGAAGATGAAGCTTGAGAGAAACAGAGTACACAAAGTGAAAATGGTGGTGATGGGTTATTTAGTTTAAATGACAATTTGGTCACTTCATACTCTCTATTTGGCGTGGCAATCCCATTTGTTACCTAAAATGGCCACACAATGTATACATGACACTTGAACGAGTATTTTTCTGTGAAAAATATCATTTTGATGTATTTTTGAACGTTCAGATACTTGATTATAAAAAATTTTAGTTTATGCATCAAAATTCACCGTTTTATTATATTTTTAAATGTTCGGACACTTGATTATAAAAATTTTTAATATATACACTAAAATATAAAATTTTAAAAAGTTCATATATCAAATTTATAATTATCCCTATAATAAAATTACATTTATATATGACATATTAATTATGTTGCAATTTTCAACCATGCAAGATGCATTGTCAATCTTATTTTAAGGATATTATTAGGCATATATAACTCAGCCAATTGAATATTAATTAATAGTAATACACTTCATAAATATTATCCATCCAATTTTGTTTAGACCTGTGAAAAAAGAAAAAAGAGAGAGAGGCTTAATAATTACGATAAATTTAAAGAAGTAAAAATTGCCAGCAGTTATAACGTGGCATATTCTTATACGCCAGTGGTCCATATTAATCCAGAAGCCTAAAGTGTCCGATTCTATCTTGATGTTTCCTATAAGATCGACTGGTGTCCCTGCAAAAGCTACATTTCTTCGTTAATTCAAAGCTAAAACCCCAAAATCTCATAATCTCATGGTCTCAAAAAATCCTAACCCGCCAGAGGGTTTCTATTTGGATCCGAAAGGAATGACCTTACCTGGATTAGGACCCTTCGCCACTGCATCCACCACTTCTTCATCGGAGGATCCGACTAAGAAGATCCGAAAACCCTACACCATCACCAAGTCTAGAGAGAGCTGGACTGAACCTGAACATGACAAGTTCCTTGAAGCTCTTCAGCTGTAAATTCATCCTCATTTTCTTCAATTTATTGAGAATTTTCAGTTTCCATTTCGATTAGGGTTTGCTTTACTATATGCATTTACATATGTACGTTCACATGTGAATTTAGACTGTTAATTTGAGATAAGTTGGCAAATTTAGTTCGTAGTTTCTTGGAATGCACTTGAATTTTTTATTTTTTATTTTTACTTAGAAATGCAGCCGAACTGAGCATATAGGTGAAGTGGGATTATATGATTTTTTGTCTTGGCAATTAAATAAGGGTGTCAATCCTGTTTGGATTTGAGTCTGTTGCATTGATAAATTCAGCTACGCTTTTGTTTTAGTGGTTCTTTGTAATTTTGCAATTTCATTTCTAGATTTTGCTAAAAGGAAGAAACAGCTAACAAATGAGCAGATTGATGGAATATGTTAATCTTCACCGTCATCATTATAGAAGTTTCTATAAAAACTGGGTTTTGGAACCTAGTCAAACATCCTCTAGAAACCATTAATAAATATTTTATAAATTGTTCAGTGTGCCTTGTGGTGAAAAATTGTTTTAGCATCACATTAGTTAGAAAAAATGGGAAAAATAAATTTTTAATCTGGTGCTGGATATTAGCTATGTAAAGTAAAGGTGAAGCTGCCAGCCTCCTGCGCACCTCACATTCTTGCAATTCAGTGGTATAATCTGCGCGCAATTTATTTCATGGTTCATATATAAATACAGAAAATGAGAGTGAACGGACAAATATAGAGTATTCTTTTGATGCCATATATCAATATTGTTAGACCAATTAGAAAAAATTTCGAGTTGTTTGCTAGAAGAAGCATCTCATTTTTGCAATATTTTGCATTGTTTTCATGACTTCTTGGTTCATTTTGTTGGAAACTTTTATATAATTGAAAGTTCAATTTACTATTTCTGACAATGGGGATTTCATGCTTAAGCTCTTTTGTTATTGTGTTATAAATATGCAATACCCTTATTGTGTTTGCATCAATCCTTCCAGCTTTGATCGTGACTGGAAAAAGATTGAAGCATTTGTTGGGTCAAAAACAGTCATTCAGGTATGCATAGATAATTTTATAGTTTTAGACTTTTAGTTATCCCTGACAAATGTAAATTCTTCTGTCATTTGTATTCTCTCTCTAATGTTTTGGCAGTTTCTATTGCATGATTATCTATAAATTTTCTGTAAATTATTGGATTCAGTGTTTGTAACTGTTAATGTTACTTCAGTTGCTGAAGCAAGATGTTCTCTTAAATAGTTTACAACATACAAGGGCTTTTCTTTGTAGTTATTGCAGCAATTTTCTTAATGAATATGAATGATATGTTATTTGGTATAATAAGTATGGTTTAATTCCCTTTCTCCCCAACACACTATGGGTTTTTTGCTGTTCTGAAATATCAAAAAGCACCAATAGTATAGGAACATTGAAAGTGGTATTTTGCAGATACGTAGTCATGCACAGAAGTATTTTCAAAAGGTTCAGAAGAATGGGACCAATGAACATCTGCCTCCTCCTAGGCCTAAAAGAAAGGCTGCTCATCCATATCCTCAGAAAGCCACAAAAAATGGTGAGAATGGTATTCTTTCAAGTATGTTTAGCAATCCCAGTATGGAAATCAGATAGGCAATGTAACTTCATCTTGTGTGTCTAAATCTTGACAGCCCCAATAATCTCTCAACCTTCTGGATCCTTCCAAGCATCATCTGCTCTCCTTGAACCTGGATTTGTTCGAAGGCCTGATTCCACTTCAACGCCTATCAACCCTATGACTAGTGCTGCTGCAGCTTCCTGGACAAATAAGTTGCCAGCAGTCAGTTTATCAAATCAGACAAACGGTTTGTAAATAACGCTTACCTTATTTATAGTGCCAATGCCTCTTTGAGCAAAATTATTCTTTGGTCTCATTTGACTCTGTACTACATCTGCTTTTCAGGGCCACTAGGGACAAATAATTGTTGCAGTAGTACTGAGAGTACCCTTAAAACAAAACCAATTGTGGAAACACCTGAGCTAGGGAATCATGGCCATCCATTGAGAGGTGAGATTTTTCAGTCGTTCCTGATTTCCTTAGTAATCTTTCTTTGTGGTCCAGATAATGGTATCAAAATGGTTAGAATGTCTCAATACTAGTTTAATTTTTTTTTTCCACACTTGAGTTAGATATGATTCAGGGCAAGTTCATGGAGCGTGGTTTGTGAAAAATCTCTAAAATCTACGCATGTCACTTGTGTTTATCTGTATTGGCATTTGCATGTGCATGTATATACGAGTCAGTCATTGATAATTATATTTTGTATTCATTCTGCCCAAGCATTTATTTGCACCCATAGTCTCATACTGTCTTTTTATTTGCAGTTCTGCCTGACTTTGCTCAAGTATATAGCTTTCTTGGCAGCGTCTTTGATCCAAATGCTACTGGTCATCTGCAGACTCTAAAAAAAATGGACCCTATAGATATTGAGACGGTATTTTTTTTTCAAACTTATACTCCCCTCCTCTTCCTTTTTTCCAAATGCTACTGGTCATCTGCAAATTGAGTTGTCATATTATTTTGTTGCACAAATTAAACAACTTACGTATTTTGTGTTCTTCTGTGGTTCCTGTTCAGGTGCTGTTGCTGATGAGAAACCTCTCTATCAATCTGACCAGCCCCGATTTTGAGGATCATGTAAGTTGTGTTTCTACAAAGCACATGCATTCTTCGTTGTTGCTTTGTTATGAGCTTATGTTCTTTTGTATTTTGTATCCTATTGGCATCCATGCATGCATCATGCATGATCTATCCACAGTTTCTCTTGTAAATTATAGAATTAGTTTCTTACGAATGTCATCCTGTACTCAATGGGACAAAACGATATACTCTTTGTTTCTTCCGAATATCATCCTGTATTCAATGGGATAAAGTGATGTGCTTTTTGTTCTAATTTATGTCAGGTGTACTTTAGATGTTTCCTTCTTGTCCTGTGTGTCAGATGGTGCTCTGATAGTTTTTCTTTATGTCACCACACATATGTTGGATCTAGTTGAACCTGATATAACAAGTTGTGAAACATATCCAAAAACGAAAAATGCTAGCACAAGTTAGTTAAGTGTCACCAGTGGGCCTCACCTATGCATTTGCTGCTCTCTTCATGCCACAGGTGGGGCCCAGTTGTAGGTGGACTAATGACCAACTGACTCTTGCAAGTGCCTGAGACGTGTTGCTGTCACTAGTTTATCTCATCCAAGGAAATCTTTTTTTTTTCTTCAAAAACGTTGTATCGTAGTAAGTAGATCCGTTTATTCCCTTCGAATATTTGATATGCTTTATGATGTTGATACAGAGAAGGTTGCTTTCTTCCTATGAGATTGACGCTGAAGCAATTGGTTCAAACAAAATCTTTAAAGACGACCTACAAAAGAGCGTTGCTTAATTTTGGTGAGAAATGATTCCAAATGATGTTTCACCCTTGTTGGATGTACCTGAATTTCCATTTGAGTTTTTCGGTCCAATACTGACTTTGTTCAGATGTGCCAGGGGTGAATAGCTACAGTTAGAAAGCTCAAAATGCCAGCTATTAGAGGCATCTGCTACAATTCTTTTTGTTATTAGTTTCCCTCTGTTGGTTGCACCATCAGTTGTAAGTAAATTTCATCATTCTAGTATCATGTATATGTTGAAAAAGACCAACAACAACCCCCCCCCACCCCCCCCCCAACCCAAAAAAAAAAGGAAGGAAATATTGAATACCGGGAGTTGTATAGAGTGATTCAAGTTTAAAGGTTTTCCTGTACAGTGCTGAATCACTCTGTATTCAAGTTTTGACTCTCAAATATTGCTAGTCTATTCTACTGCCTTATGTAAGATGCACGATCTTGGGCCTGTTAAATAGTCTATCCTGTAATTTCATTTGGCTGCAACTTGCAAGACGTGAAAATAAGTTCATGCGAGGAACGAATTTTAATAGGTTGTATGAATACCTGAATTGTAAAAAAATGCTGCATGTCAACTTTAAGATTTTGAATGGAGAACTCATTAATTTTGGCTGGAGAACTCATGTTACTCGTATGATCACGAGGATCTTTTCTTCTCCCATTGTTGGCTGATTTTTATTTGATGGATGAATGTGCAATTATGACAGGATTGCCACGCCCAACAAATGCTGATAATGTAATAGATTAATTAATTTACATGATAATACATGTAAATTACATGATAATAGCCTAATCATTTTTTTTTTCTTTTAAACTTCAAAATGATTAAACAAGAACAAAAATGTTGTATATTTTGAAATTTTTAAGTAAATTTAATTCATCACGGATAAATTCATTATTTAAATAATTAATTAGAGTAATGACACATGATTACTTTAGCAACGTATTTTAGCACTAAATGTGGCATTACATAACAAAAAATAGTTCGTAGCGTAAATCACAGGATAATGGCTTAATAAGGAAATTGTTATTTAAAAAAAAAAAAATCATTTCATAACCAATAATTATATTAAATTCGGATTCAACCAAATAGACAAATGTTTTTTTTTTATATATATATATATATTTTTTACTGTAGCCTAGCTTTGTGGTTATTTTATATTTCATTAACAATTTTATAAAATTATTAGTATATGGTTGGACTAGTAATTTACTAATTAAATATATATTTCATAATATAAAAAATTAGATCAATATTAAAATTATGTGAACTTTCTATTTTTGAAAAATCAGATGTAACAAAAAAAAAAAAAAAATCTTAAAATAATAATATTAACTCTTATTATGTGTGATATTATAAGTTTTACAACAACCATAATTTACTATTATAATTTTTAAACATAATGGACTATGGTAACTCTTACTATGTCTTATTACATGTTTTAAATTAATTACAATAATTTTTTATTATTGAATAAGTCAAATAAATACTAATAACGTTATAAATTATACAAATTACAGTTACCATAATAACAAAGGAAGGCTTGAACTTGCCACTCTCAATTCCAACATCTCTAAAATATTAACCAAATTACAAGTGATTGGCATCGTAATTTATTATCTAAATACTATAGTTTAGAAAGAAAGTGGTAATAAAAAAATTAAAGGGAATATTATATAAATATATTATTTTTTGACTTTTTTTTTTTTTTAATTTTACGGTTGATTTTTTTTAATGTTTTTTATTTATATTTTTATATATTTGTTTATATGTTTGGTATATATTGTATTTTTGAAAAAATATTTTTAGGTATGTATTATTTTTGAAATTTTTTTTCTAACTATAAAAATGAAATATTTTTTATTTTTTTGGCATTTTTAAAAAAATCCCAAAATTAAATAATAATGGAATTTTTTCAAAAATATCCTATAAAATAAAAAATATTTTATTTTTACTGTTAATTTTTTTTTTCAAAAATACTACATACCTAAAAATATTTTTTCAAAAATATTACATATTTAAAAATATTTTTTCAAAAATACGATATATATTAAATATATATCAAAAATATACCACACATATATTAAATATATACCAAAAAACAGTAAAAATGAAAAAAAAAACTGTAAAATTGAAAAAAATATTTTAAAAATAATATATTTGTGTAGCACGAGAGATCGGCCCAACACTAATTGCAGCTTATTTTTTAAGCCCATCCCAAAATCCAATTCAAAGTCGAATCCTATCCGGCCCAGACATTTCAATATATAAAATGGCCGTAGTACTCTAGGGTTTCCAAATCCTTAGCTCAAAGCTTCTTCGCATATCTGCAGCTAGTGCAAAAAAAAGAGGGAAGGATTTTCATCGTCATCGGTTGGTAGTCATGGTACTCTTTCTTTCTCTCTCAGTTTTTCTGCCAATATATGCATTCACAGACTTGTATGAATTGAAATGATTTAACATTTTTTTCATTTTTTATGCTATTTTCAGATTATTCCAGAGAAGAACAGGAGGGAGATCGCCAAGTATCTCTTTCAAGGTTCCTGGATATATTATCTACTTGTTCCTTTTTTAGCTGTTTGTTTTGATTTGTTTTTGCTGTTCGCTTCATTTTCTTTTGATAAATTAGAAAATGGTGAAGGAAAATAAAATTTAGTAATTTTTTTTCTTGAGTTTGCTTGGTTCTGTGCAAGGTTTTAAATATCTGTTAGGGCTTGTCTTGAAATTAGTTTGGCTTTCTATATTTTCATTTTCACTTAGAAATTAATTTTGATAGGATTAGAAATATAAAAGTTCAAAATATTTTTATACATATTCTAAAATCGATTATCAGAGTTTTGAATTTTTCACAATCACTATTTGTGTTATTTTCGTATTCTTTCTTTATAAAATTTCATTTGGAAGGATATTTGAATGCTGTTGTTAAGGACGTTTTTGGTGTGTTTATTAAACTGGTTTCCAAGTATCATATTATTGAGAAATGAAGTTATAAGGGAAAAAAAGACGAGGTCCTTTTAATATTTTTGGTTTTGGCTTCCAACCAGTAGAAAACTAAGATAGACTGTTGGTTATTTAAGTTGAACTCAATTTTGGGGGATGCATTGCTTGTTTGTTTCTTTCAAGGTGTTGAATAGTTTACACGTGAAGTTTTTATGTATTTTATCATTCATTAGTGTGATTTTAAATTTATTGTGATTCTATAGAGGGAGTTTGCTATGCAAAGAAGGATTACAACCTTGCAAAGCACCCGAATATCGATGTCCCAAATCTGCAGGTGATTAAGCTTATGCAGAGCTTCAAATCCAAGGAGTATGTTCGTGAGACATTTGCATGGATGCACTACTACTGGTACCTTACAAATGATGGGATTGAGTTTTTAAGGACATACCTCAATCTTCCATCAGAAATTGTTCCTGCCACATTGAAGAAATCTGCAAGGCCCACTGGTCGGCCAATGGGTGGCCCACCTGGTGACCGGCCCCGGTAATTTATATTTGACCATCTGCTGTTTTATATATATATAGCATTTTATTTTATTTTATTTTTGTGGTTTGGAGGATTAATGTGTTGTTCATTTGAATCTATAGAGGACCACCTCGCTTTGATGGAGACCGCCCCAGATTTGGTGACCGTGATGGATACCGTGGAGGCCCTCGAGGAGGTGATTTTGGTGGTGAAAAGGGAGGTGCTCCAGCAGATTTCCAGCCCTCATTTAGGGTAATTTCACTTTAGAAAGTTTTTTCTATAGTGTACTGCGCATCTGTTATATGGGTATTCCTTTTTCAAGTGTCGAATGTCTTGTGGCATCATGTCTTCTCCTTGTGTAATGTTTGTCTCTACTATATATGAAAGACAATACTGGAGTGAAGATATAAAAAACTGTAGCATCTCCATTATAATAATTAACTGCACGGTGGTGTTGAAAAGCTGAGATTACTCTTACAGCATGCAATTCTCAGTATATTCTATGCCCAATAAAAACGTTGGGTTGAATAATGGGTTCTTTAAATACCATCACTTTCCACATGCAGTAAAAAAATCTTAAGTTTGCAATTTCTGAAATGTTTATCATTGTTGGAAAAATGATGAAATGTTTATGCTCCTTGTTACCGTCTTCCACTTAGGGTAACATTAGTGTAGACGGACAATATTTTGTTTGTGGATGTCTTATAGCGTTCCATAAACCAGTTTTACCAATTTTCTGTTGCGTTGAACTTTTGGCTTGGCCAAAAACTGTTATTTCATTGGGCAGAAGCCTTTTGCAGTCGGATACCACATCCTTCCTGGCCATTCTTTTGCTTTTAGTTGCAAGTTTTGTACTCCCCTTAATTGCTTTTTAGTTTTTGCTGAATATTTGAGGTTGATATTTTTTGCAGCTATATGTCATATCACGTTAATCCTAAATGTTATTCCCACTATGTGTCACTATATGTATTTCTTACTTTTGTTTCATATTTGGAACGAACAGGGCTCTGGTGGAAGGCCTGGCTTTGGTCGTGGAGGTGGAGGTTATGGTGGTGGAGCAGCTCAAACTAGTTCTTCTGGCTTTGCTTGAAGGTCTCACTGGGTTCCTGCCTTTTTGTTTAGCTGTTCATGTTTTAACTAATGCAGTACAAAGCCTAAGATTGTTTTGGTGCCCTTATCCTAGTGTTTTATCTTCAAATTACAAGTACTGAGCTTTATTTAATGTTTATCTTTGAGGATTTTGTCGTGATTAAATGGTTTGATCACTTGCTATGCAGTGTAGGATTATTCCAATTCCAATAGATAATTGTTGCTGATTCATCCATTTGTACCTAGGCGTAGATGAAACTAAAATTTTGGTAATTCATGTGGATACGGTGGAGGCTAGGTAAAGCTGATAGAGTACGACAAACTATTCCACTTTCTAAACTAGCCAAGCTTCTATAGATTTCAAAATCTCGATAGATTTCTGCAGGCTATTCAGATTTGCTTATTATTAAATTTCTATGAGCCAATGTCATCAGTAATGGAATGAATTAGGGGAAAGCAGTACATCTGAGTCGGCAAACATCAAACTTCTCTTTAATAAAATGACAAAATGATCTGCATGGATCTGTAAGCTCATGGAGCAAATATAAGAGTCTGCAGGGGTTAAGAGAGAATCTAGTTCTTCTTGATCAGCAGCTGTACATTCTCTATCCAGATTGCAAATTCTCGTCAAAATGACTTTCTTGACTTGATTATTTGCCTAGTTTTTCACCCAAGGAAAACAATTTGCCAGGGCTCGGTAAATATACCGTTACGCGTTAGTCATCAAATTTGTCACTAATTTTTATCAATATTATATTATTAAATTATTTTTGTCTTTTCCTTTTGGACCATATTTTTGGTCTTTTAATATAAATTTTCATTTTTCATTTTCTTTCTTATTTTTTACTGTAAGCTTATATTATATATGTAAAATCTTGATTATTATTATTATTAATACAAAGAAACTATAAATCACATTAATTTCCATGACATTGATAAATGAAAGTTTCATAATCCTCCATACATTTTTCCCACCTTTCCACGTCTCATTCTTATGCATTTATAATATTATTAGTAACATAATTATTCATTTTACATATGTTAAATTTCTCTTTCTTTGATTTTTTTTTATTTGCTTTGTCAAGATTTATTTCAAAATTCAATAAAAGTGTAATTTTGATATTTCTCTTTTATTTTCAGAAAGAAAGAAATGTCGACACCAAATCTACCATGTGTAGCCTGCAAAAGTTAGAAGAGAAAATACGTACCATGTGTAGTGTAGCCTGCAAAATTTTTTTTTACTGACTCAGCAATGTATTTTTTGAATTATTTTTTTTTGAAAAATGTGAAGTTTCTTGTCAACTTAAAATTAAAAATTACGTGATCTAATAATAACAAATTAAAATTATGAATATTTCTATTTTTTTTTTTACCACCTCATTGTTCCGATCATAAAATATTAAGATAAAATTTTCAAAAATGTCAAGTTAAAATCAATTCAAATATTCCCTTCTATAATCGAATTAAATCTGATGTGAGCTAGTAATGAACAAAATCCAATATTCCCTTTTATTTGCACCTCCTGATAAATGTATAAAATCAAATTTAAATAAGCCCTTCCCATTTATTAATATCCCGTTGCCATTTCACCCAAAATGGGAGAATTGATCGTCAGTACTATTGATAGAATGAAGATGTCAGTTCCAAGAACCGTTCCTCTTTCTTGCTAAATTCAGTATCACTCGAGCATTATTCATTCTCCAAAAAAAATAAAAATAAAAATAAAGAAATTAAAAACAGAACTAGAGTGAATAAGCACTAGATTGTATTGATTTTAGATTGATTGTATTGATTTTAGAACTAAGAAACAAAATATGAACTCTTTCCAGACACTAACAAAACATTGTAAGAAGACACCAAATATATGTTAAGACCAAGGGAGCATCTCAACTGAAAACACGACACAAAGACACCCTATGCATAGGACCAGACCACAAAACCAACAAGACTACCCACATTAAGATCTTAGTCGACTTCTTCCATCTTGCTCTCCTCAGCACCATCTTCCTCCAAAGCAGGCATGTCAGCATCATCACCAGCAGTTTCTTCCTCATCGATGCTAAGACCAAGTTTCAACATCCTATGAATCCTGGCTGCAAATGTGTTTGGATCATCAAGGCTGAATCCAGAGGTCAAGAGAGCAGTCTCAAAGAGCAGCAATACAAGGTCCTTGACAGATTTGTCATTCTTGTCAGCCTCAGCCCTCTTCCTCAACTCCTCCATGATACCATTGTCAGGGTTAATCTCCATGGTCTTCTTGCTGGACATATAAGAACTCATGCTGGTATCTCTCAATGCCTGAGCCTTCATGATCCTTTCCATGTTTGCTGTCCAGCCATATTCTCCAGTTACCAAACAGCATGGTGAGTCCACAATCCTATCAGAGACCACCACCTTCTCTACCTTGTCTCCCAAAATGTCCTTGATTGTTTTGCAGAGGTTCTCAAAGGACTTCTTTTTCTCTTCCTTTTTCTTCTTCTCTTCCTCAGTTTCATCATCAAGCTTCAATCCTTCCTTTGTTGCAGAAACCAGCTTCTTTCCATCATATTCCTTCAACTGCCCAACAGCATACTCATCAATAGCATCCACCATGAAGAGCACTTCATATCCCTTCTTCTTGAGGCGCTCTAGGAATGGTGAATTCTCGACTGCTTTCTTGCTTTCACCAGTAATATAGTAGATATCCTTCTGGCCCTCCTTCATCCTGGTAACATAGTCCTTCAAGCTTGTCATCTCCTCACCACTCTTGGTTGACTGGAATCGGAGCAGGTCAGCCAATTTGGATCTGTTCTGGCTGTCCTCATGGATACCCAATTTCAAATTCTTTGAGAAAGCCTCATAGAACTTGTTGTAGTCTTCCTTGTTCTCTGCAATCTCATTGAACATCTCAATGCACTTCTTCACAAGATTCTTCCTGATTACCTTGAGGATCTTGTTCTGTTGAAGCATCTCACGAGAGATGTTAAGAGGCAGATCATCAGAATCAACAACTCCTTTGACAAAGCCAAGGTATTCAGGGACGAGCTCCTCGCAGTTGTCCATAATAAAGACCCTCCTGACATAAAGCTTGATGTTGTTAAGCTTCTTGCGGGTGTCAAAGAGATCAAATGGAGCCCTCTTCGGTACAAATAGTATAGCCTTGAATTCAAGCTGACCCTCAACAGAGAAATGCTTCACAGCAAGATGGTCCTCCCAGTCATTGGTCAAGCTCTTGTAGAAAGATGCATATTCCTCCTTGGTGATCTCCTCAGGTTTACGCAGCCAGATTGGCTTTTGCTTGTTGATGAGCTGCCACTCGTGAGAAACCTCCTTAATCTTCTTTTTCTTAGATTTGCTCTCCTTCTCTTCATCAACATCCTCAACATCTCCTTCTTCTTCCTTCTTGGGTTCATCATCTTCGTCATCACTGATCTCTTTCTCAGTTGTTTTTTCACTCCACAAGTAGATAGGATAGCTGATGAACTCAGAGTGCTTCTTCACAAGGTCCTTAATTCTCCTCTCTTCCAAATACTCGAGCTGCAAATAGAGAAGCCATATATTAATCAATCGGGAATGAAACAAATCATGAACTAACCAAAATCTTCAATAAGAGAATCACTGTATTTACCTGGTCCTCCTTCAGGAAAAGGGTAATCTTTGTACCCCTGCCCAGTTGCTCCCCACTAACGTCCCTTGTGACGGTGAAGGAACCACCAGCTTGTGATTCCCAGATGTATTGTTCATCATCATTGTGTTTTGTGGTCACAATGACCTTCTCTGCCACGAGATAAGCAGAGTAGAAACCAACACCAAATTGACCAATCATGCTCACATCAGCTCCAGCCTGCAATGCCTCCATAAATTCCTTGGTTCCAGACCTTGCAATTGTACCCAAATTGTTCACCAAATCTGTTTATTTTTACCAAAAAAAAAAAAAAAAAAAAAATTCAGCATGCCTTCTTTAAGCACCATATCCACATTACACATCCAACTAATACAGTAAAAGATACATTGCTGCTAATCCAAAAAAAAAATTGGCAGTCAAAAGTTTAAATTTTAAATTTTAAATTTTTCCCGCAAGTAGGAGAAATCAACAGCCAACACCAAAAAAACAAAACGTGGCTTCAATTAAAGAAACTCAGTAATCATCATCTCTTAGCTACCAGACAACTTGTTCAGTTTCTAAATTTTTAGAACTAGAGAAGAACATAATCTCATTTAGAATTTTCAAGCAACCAAGAACATATAGACTACTCTTCTCTTGTGAGAGACAATTCCAAAATAAATTTCTTATATGCATATTTTGAAACTCAAATATTAGGTGATCAGAAAGCAAAAAGAAGAATTAAAAAGAACTACATCGAATTGTAGTTGAATTGATTACCTGCTTTGGTCATGCCAATACCACTGTCGATAATAGAGAGAGTCTTATTGGCCTTGTCAGGAACAAGCCTAATGAAAAGCTCTGGTTGAGCATCGAGCTTGCTCTTGTCTGTTAAGCTCTCAAATCTTATCTTGTCCAAAGCCTAGATGCCATAAAATAAGTACCACAGACCATCAACCTCATATCATAATTGAACGCAAAACAAAGGCAAGCGAGCTTGAAGAGGAAAAGGTACTTACATCAGAGGCATTGCTAATGAGCTCACGCAGGAAAATCTCCTTGTTACTGTAGAAAGTATTGATGATCAAGCTCAAAAGCTGGTTGATCTCAGCCTGGAAGGCAAAGGTCTCTGCATCAGCCATCTGCACGTCTGCCATTCCTCCAAGCTACTTCACGAACACCAACACACAAGCCTTGGAGCAATAACGAACGAAAGCAAAAACGAAAGCTAAGCGACTGAGAGACTAAAGGTAAAAATGAGCGAAAAAGCTTTGTCAGATGATGAATAATGATATCAAGCTAATGAGAAACGTAATGCTTCAAGGTTTATATACTGGAATGCTTCAGAGGTTCTAGTCTCTTCTTCCGGTTGGTTAGCGGGTAAAGAGAGCCAAGAAACTGGTTCTGGATTCTTCCACTAAACGATGTCGTTTATGCCGTCTGTTTGATTATTTGGTAATTTTCTGTTAAGAGCTCGCGAAGGTTCGCCTCGTTATGAAGTCTGGAATGTTCTTCCTTTCTTATTGGTTTAACTCGTAACCGTCGCACGTGCTGCTCTTGGTACATGCTTGTGTAAAGAAATTCTTACGTGACACTGCTGTACAAAAAATTAACGGAGACCAAAAACCATTGGCTTAATAGCTTCGAAGATGTGATAATTACCGCACCTGATTCGAGCTCTATCAAGTCCCCAGCCAACAAAGGCAACACAAAGGCAGCCATGCCCAGATTATAGAATCCTCCCTGCTCTACAGATAGCCAATCACGATTCACGTTCACCGGGCACCGGCCATCATCCCTCTCAATTTTTATTCACAAGTTTCTTCCTATTCCTATTATCTAGTCCCAATGAACACTTCCCTTCATGGAGACCAAATCCTCTAATAAGAGGACCGGACAGCGATCAACCTTCAAACCAGAAATTCCCATGCCCTCTTCTCAAATTTCTCATTTCACTCGTAGGAAAGTACCCCGGGTTGTTTCATCAGTTATGGCCTTCGGCGTTATTACTCTCATGGGCATTTCGTCAATCATGTGGAACAGTTCGACTTTCCTTTATCACTACCCCAAAATCTATGCAATTCAATTGCTCAATGAGTTTCCTCACGATCCCATTGCTTTCACTCAGTAACTCTTTTATTTTGATTTCTATTTGGTTGTCATTTATTCGTTAAAAAATTTCAAATCTCTAACAATGCGAAGGTCTGGAGATCAGTCCGTTGCTTTTTCTGTTTTGATCGTAATTATTGTTCTTTTGAGGTTGATTTACTCTAATTGGGGTTCTCCAGCAGCAAATTGATAAAAGTTATTGTAAATTATTCATCAAAGGCTACTTGTTTCCTTGTGCATAAATTGCCTAGATTTTAGTAGTTGAAGACTAGCATCAATTTAGTAGCTGAAATTCCATCTTCAAAGGAGCTCAAGCGATAAATTTTACTTGCTCTTCGATGAGTTGATCCTGATACAATACATAGGCCTACAATGGGAGGTGTGATTCACATGCTTGAGCCGCGTGATTTACTACTAAGTGCTGTAAGAAGGAGCTTAGAATGATATATTAAATAATGCTTCTCCAGAGTATTCAGTTTATTTCACATGAAATCTTCAAAATATCCTGTTGAATTTCTTATGATCCATTGTCCTGTGATTCAGGAACGTCAGATTAGGAGAGACTCTTCATCTCATCGAAATTGTTCACAGCAGAGTCAGATTGTTGCGAAATTGGGTAAGGCTGATTTTAATACACATGAAAGGGAAAGCAGCAGTTACGTCTATCAGAAATTGATGCAAAAACAAATGCTCACTGATATCAAACTTCAGAGAAAAAATATATTTTCTAGATTTATATTTCCTTTTATTGAACATTATGAACTATAAATTTGATGTTCATTTGTAATTATTACCAACAATTTGTCATATGATCCCATCATAGTTGATGAATGAACCAAAATAAGCTTAATAAAAGCATAGAGCGTGCAAATTTTCTTTATTATTTTTTATTCATTGCCTTTAAAGAGAGACTAAAACATGGTTGATCATAATCTACCAACCATTTATCAGTAATAATAAATTTTCAGTAGTAATAAATTTTAAATTGAACTAGCGGAACAAGATTGCATTTTAACAGTTTCAATTGGCAGCTTATCCTCAGGGAAAGAGCATTCAGTATCTTGTTCAGGCAATGCATCGCATGGTTTAGGAGTCACATGGTTTGAAACTCCCTTTACATCAGTGCAGTTCCATTGCAGTTTTTTTGCAGTTTCACTCAATGTCATAGTCGCATTGGAAATGCAAATTCCAGTAAAGGGATCTGTAGGAAATCCATCAAGTTTTCCTGTAATGTTAACATTCTCGGCAACTATGTCTCTGAAGTTTATACCTTTAATCTCAGCTAGTGCTTTTGGATCAAACCCATTATCTGGGTGCGACGTATAAGCACCTGACATCCAGAAAACATAATGCATAGTCTTCATTGTCATTCTTCTCACGAAAATGTCTCTAACAAAGCCTCCTCTTCCGGGTGCAGTTTTGATTCTGACAGCTGACTGAGTGTTGATTGCTGTGATATCTTCAATCCTAACATCCTGGATCCCACCGGACATTTCACTCCCAAGAGCAATGGTAGCACTGTCAGGGGAAATGCAGGTTAGCCTTCTTATAACAAGGTGCTCGGAGGGCATTGCAGTTTTAATTCCATACTCGTCCCATCCACTTTTGACGGCAATACAGTCATCTCCGGAGACAATGTAGCAGTCTTCTATCAGACAATTGGTACATGAATCTAAAACAGGAAAGGACAGAATGATGCACTGAATTTACTCCAGCCACTATATATATACAAGTCCAAAATACTACTCAGGATTAAGAGGTTTCAAAAGGGTTTAGTCCTCATGAAGACTCGGTCTGATATGAATTGGATAACATCTATAATATCCAATTATTAATGTGAGCCATTAGACTAATAGTTTAGTGGTCGAAAACTTACCTTGCAATACAGCAGGTTAAAGATTCAAATTCGGACCATTATTTCCCCTTTAAGAATTTCCGATGAATCAAGAAGAAAAAGAAAAGATAATATGAAGCAAACCAACCTGGGTTAATCCCATCTGTATTAGGGACTTCAACCGGAGCAAGAATTGTCACCCCTATGAGCAACACATTACTGCACATTTCAACTTTCATCAGAACCAACACAATATAAAATACCAGACAATCGTCTGGTAATACGCTCATAAATTGAGGATAATAAAAAGATTAACAAACCTGCAATAAATAGGATGGACATGCCAAGATGGAGAATTCATGAAAGTAATGTTTGATATTTGGATCTGACTAGAGTACATAATTTCAAGCAGGTAAGGTCGGGTTGCCTTAAATTCACGCCTTTTAAACTTCGCCCACCAGGGAGCACCCTGCCCATCAATTGTGCCATTGTTACCTGATGATTAGGAAAAACAGAATTCCCAATTAATGAAAATCATTAAAATTGGCACATACAGTTAATTATGCAGAAATGAGAAGCATTAATGTGTGTCATCATTACCAGTAATTACAACGTCAGTGAGGTTCATTCCAAAAAGGAGACTAGCAAATCTTCCATCAGGGAAATCTTTTTCTACTCCATAAGAAGGTAGTGGAGCAACTATAGGCCAGTCAGCTTCATTCTGTCCATATGGTCATCTGAGTTAATGCTAAATCTAATAGAACAAAATGCAACATATTTTACTTAGGTTGACACTGGATTAATACCCCAGTGGTTGAGTTCCAGCATAGATATTATATCCCTAACGGCTCTATCCCCTTTAAGAATTTCTTACGTACCAAATAAATAAATGGGATTACCTGAGAAGCAAGAAGAACAGCATCCTTGTGAAGAAAAAGGGTGAAATGGCTAGTGAGATTGAAGCTTCCAGTTAACCATCTCCCTGGTGGTACAATAAGCTCTGCACCACCATCTGAAGCAAACTGGCTTAGATTAGCAATAGCATCTTGAAAAGCTTTTGTGTTTAATGTTTTTCCATCGCCAACTCCTCCAAAATCTGTCAGAAATGCACTGTGCTTACGACAATTTATCGCTGAGTAATGTACCGATGTGTCTTTGTTGAAAACCATTACATTTCTGCTTTCTGCTATTCCGGCAACACATGATCCCACAAGGATTATTATGCAGATGATCTCCAAAACCTGTACAAAATTTAATTTTTTTAATTCCCTTTTTGTAAATTATTATAATTAACAGAAATGAAAATTTAAAAGAAAAAAATGGAAGAGTTGAGAAAGAAATTACATTGAATTGACTGAATGTTGAACACAAAGACATTTTTATTTCTCTTATGATATTTTTTGTGTGTTTTTGGTTCTTATATAATTGGAAGAAAGTTCAAGAAAAGATTAACTTAAAAAAGATGATGAGATAAATATAGGGAAACAACTAATTAAGGTGGCATTATTTTTAGAATTGAAAACCCAAAAAAGCTATAAAAAAACAGAAAAATAAGGCCAACTCTAATTTGCATTGGTTGGGCATTGCCTGCCCATTAACAAACCTGTATCTTGCTAATTTTATTTTATGACAATATTCTAAAAAAAAACCATTCTTCCATCTTAAATTCAATAATTATGGTAATCAATAAAAATTCTTAGCCCTTATTTGATGAAAAATCGTTATCATTTATATTTTTGTCAATTTCAAATTCAATGGTTGCCCAACAAATAGATCTCAATCCATTTTAAATTCTTAACCATAATTAATATAATAACATTACCATTTTCATATAATTTCCTTATGCATTAGAAATCGGGTTGAGGGGCCTGTTGTGTATTTTTACATAGCAGCCTCTCATATATCCCATTTTAGCTATTTAAAAAATTTTAAAAAATTTTTAAAAAATTATATTTTGATAGTGTTTGATGTAATGAATCTATTGATATATATTTTTTATGTTAAACAAAAATCATTTAGACCGCTAAAAATGCATTAGAAATTTTATGTATTATATTTAACGGTTTAGATTTAATGCATTTTTAACTGTCCAAATGATTTTTGTTTAGCATAAAAAATATATCAATAGATTCATTATATCATACACTATCAAAATATAATTTTTTAAAAATTTTATAAAATTTTTAAAATAATTAAAATGAGACACATGAAGAATTACTGTATAAAAATACAGAACAACCCCTCAACCCCTTAGAAATCATTTAAAAAAGGAAAGTAGAACTTCACTTTATTAAAACTTATAATAATATCGCCATCTCACCAAATTATTCACTGACATTATATTATATTTAGAAGAAACAAATGTTGTTGAATACATAATTATAAGATGTGATTAAAATTTTATGTTAAGATATCTAAAAATTTTTATAAAAATTTTTAAAAATTATAATTTGATAGTATTTCATATAATGAATCCAATGATATATTTTTTATGCTAAACAAAATTTAAATGGACAGTTAAAAATACATTAAAAATTTTGTATATTATATTTAACGGTCTAGATTTAATGTATTTATAATATATTTTTAACTGTCCATTTAATTTTTGTTTAGCATAAAAAATACATCATTAGATTCATTATATGAAATACTATCAAATTATAATTTTTAAAAATTTTTATAAAAATTTTTAGATATCTAAAATTAGACAGATGAGAGATTACTTGTAAGGAGCCACCCTCAACCCTTATCTGTCACCTGCCAACCTTCCTCCTTTACTGATTTTTTAAATGGTTAAACATGAGAATTTTTATTGTGTAAAGTATATATTGGTTAATTTTTAATTAAATATTGATGAATGCTTTCCTCAGCCATTCGTCAATGGATCCATTACTATTTTTACCATTTCATTTTTCATATTCTTAAGAGAACGTTAACAGTCATGCATTTTCCAATTTTAATGTACTTTAATGTTTTAATAATTTATTTATTAAAAACATAAATCCCTTTTCCAATTCATCCAATAATATTCACTATAAATTTTTTTCACGTGTTTTTTTATTTTGATTTTTAATGAATATTTTTAGCGGTAAAATAATACTACGAGTATATATATCATATTAAATTTATTTATTTTTCACTAAAGATAAATTATTTATATTAAAATTAAAAATTTATAAAAAATAAAAATATTTTTTTATAAAATTTAATCTGAAAAATTAAATTTTTAAGTTGTTCAACATTGTCGAATTTGATTTATGTAAATTATAAAAAAATTTAATTTTTTGTGACACCGTATGATAGCATATCTCCAAACTTGAATATATCTCCAAATTTATAAACAATTTATTGTTATAAATTTAGCTAATCAGTATGTGCATATCTCATCTGAACAAAAATTCATATTCGAGTTCTTTTATCGAATATTCAAATAATAATAATAATAATAATAAAGTTAAATATATCCTATCCCTGAAATTAAAGATTAATCTCAATTTTAAATTGGATGTGATAACTCTTGTTTGAGTCTAGCTCTTTTATAATTTTGGAATTTTGCTTGTCAATTGGCTTTTACTTGGATTTTATTTTTGTGGGCAATTTACTCTTAATTAAATATCAATGTCAGTAAATTTGACTCCACCACATTACCTATAATTTATTGTTTATTTGATAAATTTAATTTTGAATAAAATACAAATTGCAAACATATAAACTCTGAACACAATTTTAATACCACTAAATCAAGAATAGATCGGTTTATTTCCTATAACTTTATGAACATTTAAATGTTAGCACAAGAAAAAGCCTAATCAATGGATTACTCATTGATCTGAATTGTATAATCGCATGGAAAAGGAATAAAATTAAAATTTAAGGTTAAATTATATATTCAATACACAATTTAGTTTTAATCTCAAAATTAATTGAAATCGAATATATGAATTAATCTAGAATTACATATTAAAAATAAATTAATAGTTTCTTTCTGCAGAAAATTGAATATTATCTCACTAAATTTTAATAATTTAAACTTTATATCTATTTAAAATTACTTGTTTTTCTCAAAATATAATTTATAAAAAATAAAAAGAAAACACCATTTTTAATCATCTAAAATTTTGAGTTCTACATTTTTAATTAGTATATATATATTATTCAACCAATAAAGTTATCGTTTTATGATATTTGAATCCATAATATTGAGGAGGCACCATCGGAGAAGGAGGCACCATCGCCGGAGGAGGTCCTTAATTCATAAGCTTACGCAGGATATTAATTAATTAGTATATGTGTATACACACACACAACCACCCATTGATTAATTTCTAATAATTAATAATTGAATGATAATGATTAGAAAAAAAATTATTTAAGTAACTGGAGGAGGGTAGAAAAAATAATTAATTAATCAATGGAAGATTTTGGTTTGGTTTCGAAGATTTTTGGGGAAAGTAGAAGATTAGCAGCACTAAGGATGCTACTCTACTAATAACCCCTTTTATTATTATTTTTTTTTGAATCCCTGAGTTCTTCAATTGTACGGTACAATTTGTACCCATGGCCACCTTTAAATAGATGTAAAATGTGGAGTAAATTCATTCCAAATCAACTTTAAATGAGACTCAATGTAAATTCATTTTGGTCCTTTCATGGCTGATAATACATAATACTATTATAATATTAACACAGTAAGTTAAGTTGCAATGATTTATGATGTATCTTTACATGAAATTTCTTTATATTACGAAAAGGATTCAATTTCACTAGATAAATTAAATAGTGAAATTGATTCTGCTTGATGTTATATATATATAAATATATATTTTAAATTATATTGTTAAAGTTTTCAATGAGTTAATATTATAGTGAGTCTGAGGTTAGCACACCACAGGCCACAGCCAATAGCCAGAGGCTAAGTGTGAAAAATATATTATATTTTTTATGAATATATATATATATATATATATATATATATTCATAAAAATGAATAGGCAAAACAGGCTCACGTTATGCATATTATAAGATAGGAAATTCCATGTACATTATGAAAAAGAAAATTTATGATTTTCTGAAGTGGATTTTTAAAAAAGTGAGTACTAACAATCATATTCGAATCAAAATGCGCTATGCACAGTTAAAAAAAAATCAAATATTTATTTATATGGAATGTAGTTTAAAAAAATAAAGAAATAATATATAGTCAATTATTAATTTATTATAAAAGGCAGAGGGGTTTTATTCTATAAAAAAAAATAAAAAATAAAAAAAAAAATCAAATATTGGCTGTGGCCTGTGGGGTTTGCTTTCACAATAGCCAGGGGCTAAGTGTGAAAGGACTATAAAAGGCGTTCTAAAGGCAACAGTCAAATGCAGGATTTACGTTAATCAGACAATGAGAACAAATTACAATTTGGGAGCATGCATAGGATCTTCTTTTTGTGTGGTATACACGTCTGGACTTTTCCATCCCCAGGGACAGGGAATCCGCATTAGGGTTCATATATAACGAAAAATAATTTCAATAGGGTCCAAATATAAGGAGAAAAAAAAACCCTACTGATAGTCTTTTTGTCATAGCTTTTTTTATTCTTTTCACTCTTGATAAAACTACAAGATATAAGATAAATAAAATATGATCTAAATGATAAGATATATTTATATCTCATGATATGATTTTGTCGTAGCTTTTTTTATTTTTTTCACTGTTGATAAAACTACAATATATAAAATAAATAAAATATGATCTAAATGGTAAGATATATTTATATTTCATGATATGAATCGATCCATAGAAAAAATACATATTGAGAATGATAGTCGAAACAAGATTAATTCTATTAATCGTAAGAAGAAAATACATATTGAGAATGATAGTCGAAACAAAATTAATTCTATTAATCGTAAGAAGTAAAATGAAGATGGGATGATGATTACAAAAAAAAAAAATGCAAGTTATAAGAAAACATTAATTTGTTAGTCAAAAGTGACGCACAAATACGCACGCAATTTTAGTGTATAAATTAAAATCTAAAATTATCTTTGTCGAAATTGCTTAAGAATTCCAAAGAAAAAGGACAACTGAACTATGTACCTTCAATCATACCTCTGTTTAGCCTTCAAATATTTGTATTGTCTTTACAAAATAATTCTAAAGGTACATAGTTCAATTGTCCCTTTTCTTTCAAAAAATCCATTTCATGAAAGATATTATAATAAATGGTAAAGAAAAATAAAAAGAGATAAAGAAGACGAACCAGTAGAGTGAGAGATATTATGTAGAAAAAATAAGCTAAAGAGAAATGCCAAATAAAATTGATGATTCGATCATGAAATGGAAGAGTTGGATTTTTTTAGAGAGAACGAAAATGAGAAATGATGCGAAAATGGAGATACTAATGTGTCCCTTATAAGGAGTTCAAGTGAGGAAGTTAAATCGGAAATCAAAGCAACCATGGTTGGAATTTACCCTTTGTATGGGTGAAGCTCAAAAAACAAAGGAAACCAAAACTTGATTTATAAGTTAATAACAGAGAAACACAGCAGGTAAAGACGTAAAGATAATGACTCAAAAAAAATCTGGTGGTCCCCGTTATCAGTGCGGCTTGTGCGTATCTTTTCGCAATAGGGCTCATATATAACGAAAATAAGTTAAAAAATTATAAGAGATAATAAAAATATATTTTTATTATTTATATAAAAATAAATTTATATGAATATATTTATATTTTAATTATATATAAATTATTTTTATATGAGTAAGAGTATCGTATTCATATTTTATTTAATAATTTTTTTTAAATAATTTTATATATTGAAAATGATATAATTCAGGTATGAATATTGGATTTTGTGAATTGAAAGAGGGTATGCAAAGCCCACCAAGAATTTAGATTTTCTGGGTCTAATAGACCTATTTACATCAACTCCGTTCAGAAACTATTTGAAATACTTATACTTGATTGTAATGTTTTATTTTCAAGTTCATTTCTTACATTGTCTCAGCAGATGGGAATAATCATTGATTCAACTGAAATCTCTGGAAATTCTTCGTAGTTCTTCTATATTTTGTGAAGAATACTCTTTGATTAATCAATTCATAACTAAATTATTGGCACAAACTTCTTCAGTTTAATTACAAAAAAATCCTTTTTCCCATTTAGCCATGTCCATTGTGAAAATACTAAAAAACTTGCATTGTTCAAATGGCCTGTAAAAATTGTGAACCTCTACTACCTTTACTAGTTTGCTTAAGAAAATAATGGAATTTCATGATTGCGAATCATTTGGGTCACACTACTTTTTATTAAATAAATGTCTACTTTATGAGCTACAACATGCTTCATTTTTTTCATTTTTCTTAAAAAATTATAATTTCAAGAGGAGAGTACAACAGGAGGCATCCCCGCTTGTCTTTGACATCACAGCAGTTGTTGGAGCACGTGCCATAGCCCACAGCCATTGGCATCAATATCATCTTACCTACAACAGTTTTAAAGAATCTTGACAATGCAACATGCATTTCGAAGTGCTTATATCTTAATACTCGAGTTCAAAGATTCAATTTCTAACATAATTCCCCTTTTTTAATTTCTGACATATACCAACAAAAAATATACTTACTCCTTTCATGTTCACCCTAAAATTTCGGTTGTCAAGCTTCTCTATGTTCCATAGCTATTTGCTCGGTATTGGATGTTCATAATAAAGCCTTTTCAGAAACAGTTGATTGTTTCTTTAAACATAACATTTGAATGTTGAGCTCCATTTTGAAGTTGGGCGCATAGTATACATAGAAATGGTAATTTCATCCGATACAATGAGTATTTAGTTTAATTTGATTCTAATGAATCGGATTTTATCTATCCCATTTAATAGTGGAATGAATACGAATTTTCAAAAAATATTTATCATAAATTTAGATGAAATACAAATTTAAGATATAACCACTTTGTATTTGACCTGATTATTATTATTATTATTATTATTATTATTATAGAAAGTAAAATCTTTCCACTCTTTAATTTTTTTTTTTATTTTTCTAGTTTATTGGAGTTTTTCAAAAATAATAAAAGAAACAGAATCTAGAGTTTGAAAGACATTGCATTCAAACTCATTAATTGCTTAATTAATTACACTTTTAATTTATTAGAACTCATTAATTACTTAATTAATTACACTTCAATTTTTGCCCCACACAAAGACGTTGTATGAAAGGGTAAACGGGTAAGAAGCCGTAGCTACATACATTGTCCAAGCTTGAAACAAACATTAGCTATATTATTTAGTCGGTATCCGCCCCGTACCCAAAACGGGGCGGATACAAAATTTTGGTGGCGGGGTGGGTTCGGTTCGGCAATATCCGCCCCATTTCCCCATTTTCAACCCGCTGCCATCCCTTTCTGCTGTGGCTGAATGACACAGCCTACCCATGGAGTAGGGTGTTGTATATATGGGTCACTTTGTACTGGAGCAGTGAATAGTTAAGGAAAAACAGAGCCTGATTTTCATATTTCCAGGCTTTCTGCATACAAGAAGTTGAGAAACTTTGAGCGCATTTTTTTGTTTGGAACTATGATCTGGGGCGTGCCATGCTCAATATCAATACACCTTTGAATAGGAGTCTCAAAAATACATATCAGAATTGCATCTATCTTCTATTATTATGAGCATTCATCAAATAAAATTTGAATCTAATAATAAAAATTAACTTGCCCATCTCTCAAATCTCAATTAAATAATTAAGAAGGCAGAATAACAGAAAATTAAAGGCCGAAAGAGAAAACAAACACAACACAATGCTGGATAGGAAATATCATTAACAGGCACCAAGTTTCCATTTGAGACAATGCAGCTAACTTCTTCCCCAAAATAACTACAAAAACAAACCGCATTTAACAACAAAGGCATGCAATTCAGCACCCAAAAAACTAATGCTAGAAATGCTTCTAAGTTCTACCAGAAAATTAAAGTTCAAATCAAAAGAATCAAAACATAAAATTGCCTAACCCACTGTACACAGCTTCCCACTTCTTCACAGCCAACAAGTAGCTTTCAAAATTTAAGCTGACCTCAATAGCAGCAATCAATGTCTATCCTCCAAAAAAGGAAAAAAAACCCCGTTTCTTGGGTTCCTCCTCCACCATAACAGCCTGCATAGTATCCTGCTCAACGAGTCTCCAAGCAGCCTGCTCGAAAGCCAGTCCAGCCAATGTAGGGGGCTTATTCAACACAAGTGGGTAGCCTCTATTGGTGCTTCTAATAACTTCCGAATCCTCTGGAATTACTCCCAACAACGCCAGCCCCAACATCTCCTGCACATCCAGCACTGACATCATGTCTTCGCCTTTGATCATATCTGTCCTCACCCTATTAACAATCATCTTTATATCCCTAATCCCATCGCACTCCAAAAGCCCCGTCACTCTATCAGCGTCTCGCAGACTCGTAATATCGGGTGTCGTCACGAGCACTGCCTCATTAGCTGGAGTTATGGCCGTAATGAATCCTGCATCAATCCCAGCCGGACAATCAATAATAATAAAATCAGGGCAGCCTTCGGGTCTGGTTTTTAATGCCTCCACAAGCCAAACCAGTGCTTTGCCACCGAATCCCAATGGAAGCTTCGATCGGGGTTTCGAGATGCATAGAAGCTCGAAATTCGACCACCGTTTATCCCGCACTAAGGCTTGGTCCAGGCGGCAATCACCGTTCATAACCTCAACAAGGGTGTAATTAACTCGATTTTCAAGGCCAAGGAGAAGGTCCAGATTCCGTAGGCCGACATCGGCATCAATTGCTACGACAGAGAAGCCAAGGCGAGCCAAAGAGAGACCCACATTAGCGGTGGTGGTTGTCTTGCCGACGCCTCCTTTGCCGGAGGTGATAACGACAACGCGTGGAGTATCTCCAGATAACTCAGGCTTTCTGTTCCATTGGAGGACGGATTGTATGGCGGAATGGGAGTGAGATTTTGAGTGTTTTAGGGTTTGGGTTTTGGGAGTGAAGGGTTTAAACGATGTTAAAGAGTGGAAAAATGAGGGATTGGGATTGCTAGGAAGCAACTTGAAAGATATCATTGTTACAGATACAAATTTTTTCAGAGGCAAAGAAAGAAGAAACAGATCATCTGAGTAGATCAGACCATCGAAGAGCAAGAAATGGCCAAAAGCCAGATTGAGACAGAGAACTAAAAACTGAAAGCCGAGATTTTTGGAGATCATGAATTGGGTTTTCTTGTGCTAAGATTGAAAGCCCTAGACTTCAAAAATATATGGTCCTAACAGTTTAAGCCCAACAAAACCCATTAATACTTGTTTAGGTTTAGGTTTGGGCTGTGGGCTTCTGTGATTTATATATATATATATATATATATAATACATTGTAAATGAATTGACTTGAGTTGATAATTGATAGTGAAGTCCCATTTGCCAAGCCAAATTGATCTCTTCTTCTTCTGCACAAATTCAGATCTGGAATCTTGACCCTTCAACTAATTGCTCCCCAAAGAAGAAACCTAATCGGACGGGTGGCATTACCTTTTTTTTTTTTTTTTCCTCGTTTCCTTTAAAAGGGACCCACTAGACTTATCTGATCCTTTAAAAAAAGCTGCCAAGTGGCATATTTTAACAGAGACATCATAACACGGAAACTTCTGATATTCCATATTTACCCCCGTACGGCCTATACATCGATGTTCGCCAAACTGTCAATCGACACGTTTCATTACCTTATTGTTGGTTAGTAGCACTATTGCCCCCTCCTTCCGTCCCCTACTCTCTTCTTCACCCGTCTCATGTGAATGTGATACAGTTATTTTCTCTCTCTCTCTTTCCCTAGATCCAAACACCCTGTATTTGAAACCTTCTTCTTCTTCTTCTCTATCTGTGCGCGCGCTTTGGGCTTATGCGGAGAAAGCTTGAGCCACTTTTAATCAATCTACCATTGAAACAAGGTTTGATCTGTTCATGTTTGTTTCCATTTTTTTTTAATTATTATGTTGGTAGATACTCGGTAACTTTGATTCTAAAGATATGATTTTTCATGATTGAATTTTGTGTTATTTTAGCTTAATTGGTATTTGGATCTGATTTTCATATGTATCTTCATACGGCTGTAATTTAATGTTTTTCTTTTGGGTGCAGTAGGTGAGAAATAATGAGACTGTTTAGATTTGATTGAATTGAAATTATCAGAACAAGTTGTGGCGCAGATCTAATTACCTATTATTTTTTGCTTATTCATCTATATTTTGTTTTTCGGAGAAAATTGAGTAGGACCATTTTTCTTTTTCTTTTTCTTTTTTTCAATTTCTAAGCATTTAAGTAACTAAAAAATTGGATATATATACGTTTTCAATTTTGTTATTATGCTTTATTGCTTCTTGTTAATTGGGTTTATAAAGTTTAATTGTTCTGGGATCTAACTTCTGACCAAAACGATTATAATGTTTAATTATGTAATTAGTTAGAAAGAAATGACTTCCATTGAGATTCATAGCTAGTAACATTTAACCTAGATGTTATTTGAGGATTGCAAGTAGAATTTGCTAGATTGAGGATTATACAATTTTGTTTCTATAGGTTAGTATTACTGTGGTGTTTAATTATGGATATTCAGACTATCACTGCCAGATGGGTTTTTTCCTTGGCATCTGATGCTTTTCTAGGTGTGTAATCAGTTTCATGCTTCTGCCCTCATTGTGTAATCCTTGTCGCAAGTGGTTTTATTTTCAATCACATGTACTGCTGTAATTTCCTGCAGTTTTCAGTCTGGAAGTTTTTCACTTAAACTGCTTTAGGCAACAATGTTTGGGTTACAAACATATGTTTTGTTTATGCTGAATGAATTTCTACTTGCATCTCAGCATATAAAATGTTTTTTGGCTATTAATTAGGGTAGATTTTGTTTATTCATATTGAGAATGTAATTTGTTACTGATCACCCTTATGTGGTTGACTTCTTGTTGATAGCAGGGACTGAATTAAGATTTATAATGTTTCAGATACTTTGTGCTGTCTTCTGTTTGCATTGCATGCCTGTTTTACTTATTTTCTGGTGGTTTGTAATTTTAGTTACATCCATTGACTTCTGGATTTTTTTTTAACTGCAGAAAGGAATGCCATGTGAGCTGTTTGAACCAGCATAGTTGTTTCTTTTGTAGTTCTGATCAGATCTGTGGTTCTATTGGTGTTCACAAAATGGGCAAATGCAAGGGGTGTGGGAAATTAGGAAGAATGGTGCCAAGGGATGAATCTGTGAATGCTTACCATTTTTCTCTTTTGTTGTCTCCTGTTGTTTCCGTCTGGGATTGTGCTGTCCGGAAGATGAGGTATTCCTACAGACCTGAGTGGGTGTAATCGTTTGACTTCTGAGATTTTACAAGTTTTCTATACTGAAACTAGGTAGTCATTGTTTAGGCATTAAACAAAAGCAAAAAACAAGATAGAGAAGGAAAGAAAATTATAGGGAATGTACAAATTTTAGAGGATTTCTCTTTTAAGGTAAAAAAGTAGAGCAAACAGGATAATATTTATAGGTTGGTAGTTTCATGGATAGCATAGCGTGTAATAAAGTGCAACCTGTTATGAGAAAAGTGAAGCAGAAGCAGGTGAAAAGTGAGTTGGATCGTCTCAAACAGGCTGAGAAGAAAAAGCGGCGCTTGGAGAAAGCTCTTGCTACTTCTGCAGCCATCATATCCGAACTTGAGAAGAAGAAACAGAAAAAAAAGGAAGAACAGCAAAGGCTTGATGAAGAGGGAGCTGCAATTGCGGAGGCTGTTGCTCTGCATGTCTTACTTGGTGAGGACTCTGATGATCCATGTAAAATTGTGCTAAACAAAGAAGAGGGGTTCAGCCCTTGGGATTGTGCCAGTAGCATCAATCTCTTTATGGGTGAACAAAGGGCATGCCTTCCACCTCAGGACCACTCAAGGCATTCACATGAAAGAATCGGGTGGATCTCCAATACATGTTTAAATGGATGTGAGTGGAATGACATGGAAAACAGCAACTGGTCATTTTCGTATGGATCTTTAGGAAGAGATTTGCATGCACCATACTTAGAGGATGGTGGTTGGGGGACTGCAGAATTTTCAGCTGGTCTTATTGCAGCACAGGCTGTTTCATCACTCCAGATTGCTGAAGATGCACATGACACCATCGTCTTCAATGGAATGCTAGGAGGATAGATAGATAAAAAGAACTCTTCTGCCTCTCAAATTGAGTTGTGATCTTAAGAGTTCTAAATAATGATTTTGTATATATTCGTGAAGGGTTTCATCTTTGTTTATCAGGTCTGAATGTTGCTGCTTCTATGATGAACAAATGTTGCACGTGCACCATCGTGCTCTTCGTGTTGTTAGTTACTTCTAAAAGCTTGGTTTCGCAATGGAGTGTTCTTCATGACTTGAAAAGCTATTCAGCTGATACTTCATTGTTTTCTTGTGGAATGAATATTTTACAACTATCGGACAATTAAAATACCATCCACTTAATCTGAGTGTTCGAACAACTCATTCATGACCTCCTTGTTTGCAATCTTTGAGGAAAAAGAAGCTAAGGTTTTCGATCAAATATAGGATGGAGTGGGAAAATGAGGGACAGAGATGTCCACCGGTGAGAAGTGTCCACGCTATAATAAAATTGACCAGTTCTTGCTTTTAACAGTGATTTGTGCTGAGGGTGATTTCTTGCCTTCGAAGGAGATCAAGAAAAATCAAAGCATCGAGTTAGTAAATTAGCGGGGTATGGTAAATTAATTTGAAGAAACCAAATATATATATAAGAAACCGTGAAATTTTTATTTGTTGAGCTGAGCTCTTCTATCACACTATACCGTCTTTTTCTGATACTTGAATGGGATTTGCCATCACTCTTTTTATTTAAAAAAAATAGGACCAACTCTTCTTTGATCTTTCAAAAGTCAAAACCTACTGTTCTAACAATAGGTAACAAGAATGGTAGTTCAATAAAATGAAGAAAAAAAAGTGCAATTTTTTTAAGGAAAAGTCTTTGTTTAATTGTTTTATATAAATGCATCATATGAGAAAAATTGACCGATGTAACAATTTTGTTGTTGTCAGGCAGCATGGCAACATTACTCACGGCAACCTAGCCATCTGAATAGATAATTGTCGAAATCTTAAAATCCTATATTCATAAAATAAAAGAAGGCGAATATTTTCCTAGAGGCAGAGAAGTGTCCTACAAACATTCAGAACAAAAACTGCCCCAGCATTTAAGATAATAACTATCTCACGTTGATTAAATAAAAATTATTAAATGAAAATATATAATTAAATTTTTTAATTTCAATAATTACTTTTTAATGTTATCACTCTCATGATTATATAATATTACTAATATGATATCAGAACCTAAACGATTCATGTATCTGAAAAAATAATTTGTACTCCCATTTTATTATAATTCATATTAAAATTTTAATTTTTGATATATTTCGAGTTTAATTTCACCTTGTGGTGAGCTTTTTTTAATTTTTCTATATTAGACTTTTAATTCAATCAATTCGCTCTTTATATATTTCTTTTAATTTTTCACCCATGTTAAATTTTCAATTCAATCAATTCCCTTCATAATCAGTTTCTTTCGATTATCGTCCAGTTCTCATCATAAATTTATAAATATCAATTAGATTTAATAAAAAATAATCTTGACCCGATTGTTACTTGGAGAGGAGTATTAAGATAATAAATATTTTACATGAATTAAATACAAAAATATTAAATGAACATATATATATATATAATTGGATTCTCTAATCTTAATAATTAACTTTTGAGATTAGCACTTCCATAATTATATATACTCCCAACATTAATAACACAGGCTGCCAAGAAGACTACCATTACGATTGAGGAGGGAAAGATAACACTTGAGATCGACAGCCTTTCAATGTTAGCTAATGAATGACTGAGATCAACACCATTTGAAAAAATTCAGTTGGCAAAGCAAATGCAAATTTTACAGCGATACACAATGAATGACTGATTTGTCTATTGCAAGTTTCAACTTGTACAACTAGCAACGAATGCTTTCACAAAATGCTTCTTCATACATGATGCAGTGAATTCTGTGGTGCTGGTATCTCTGATTCCCGTTGTTGAGAATTCTGCCGCAATGGTGAATCTGTTGCTTGGTCATGTTGCTGCCGAAGGAGCACATCTTCATCCTGATTGTCTACTTCTGTGCTGCTAGGTGGTTTGGCACCAGACGTGATAAGGTTTTTAAACCAAGCTCCCTGAAACCTAGGGCTTCCTCTGTTTGAATTGCCAGGTGAATCAGGAGGTGGCCCATTATTGGCAGCAACCCCTATAAGAAAACGGTATGCCACTTTGCTAGCTGATGCAATCTCTGCCTTGGCTTGTCTTAACTGCAATAAACCCATCCCACATCAAGGAAATTTTTTTATCACACTGAATAAAAGCCAGATAAGGATTTACATTCAACATAGGAAATCAGGTCATGCCTTATTCTGGTCTAATTAACGATTCACATTTCAGGCCAATTGGAGATGGTACAAATAAGGCATGGCAGGTAAAAATTTGATAGCATTATGCACCTACAAACTCAAGCACAGAATAACCATTTGAGTTTCAATTTGCATGTATATTTTCTGTGATTACTAGGAAAAAGTTGAACTGCATGTATGATTAACCATAAATGACTATTTTATATCTTCGTGGATTTCCAAAGAAGGAAATGCTAAATAATTAAAAAAAAAAAAAAAGTTAAAAGGAGAACATGTCAAATGATTGCTGAGCAAAAGAAGCATATAACTTAAACTGCATAGAACGCAAAGCAAATTGCATTAATAAAACCCCCCTACTTAGTGTAGTGTACTTGTGCGTGTAAAAACAAATTGGATTTCTATGCTTCTACAGATTCACTGAGCTTGCATATAAAGGAATTATTTGCTTATTCCACATTAACATAAAAAAGCAAGATAGATGGATGATACTGACCATATTCAAGAATAAGAAAGAGCACAACATCTCACCCGTAAGGCTGTATTTCCTGCTACTTCCAAGGCTGCGTCACCAGCATTGGCAAAACGATTAACCCAACCTGTTAAAGAAACCATAAGAATATGCAACAACATAAACAAAGTTCTATACCACCACAGGTATGGAATGGAGTAACATATTATAGAATCAAACAAACATGCAGGTTAATATTATCCATGATCAAAATTTTTTTCTCTTATTTTTTTTTGTAAAGCAGATAATTTTATAACTGCATGAGTAGGCCCCAAAGCAGCCTGGACCTCCTCCTTGAGTTACCAATAATAGGGCTGACCAGAACCCAACCTAGGCACAAGGACTACTTATATGTACAATCACACACTAAATGGCTGACCCCTTAATCCCAAAACAAGCAATTAAACATTCAAGTTTCAAGCAAGCTACTAGAGTACAAAATGCAAAAATAATGCTTACCTGGAAGTTTTGGCACACCTAGCCTTTCACAGAACTCATCACAGAAGTGATTGCAGTTCTTGGATAGCAAATCATATGAACTTCCGGGCCACTCTCTGCTAAGTTCCCTCAATATCTGATTCACCTTAAAAATAGAGAAGTTTGTTGTTCCTAGCACAACACCCTCACGATATGTATACATTGGGTTCTTTCCAGAGGGGCAACTAAAAACTCCAGTTCCTTGTTCGCAAGACCCAAAAGACCATTCATCTTCTCCATAAACCTGTGACATATAGGTCAACAACTTTATTGCAGGCCAAATGCATTTCCATTCAGCATAACTTAACAACATCAAGAATATTGAAATAACAAATTAAGGAGGAGAAAAAATAATATGAACTCCCAGTGAGAAAGTAAAAGGGCATATAATGTAGTGAAAAAGAGAGACTCAAGCTCAACATGTAAAATTTACACATGCAAGTTAAAGGAAAGAGATAATGTGACAGAGAGAAGTCTAAGCAACATTTTATAGAGTTGGGCGATGGTTTAGGGCTTGTCAAGGGACATTGTGTATCTCACATAAATCTATTTACTTTTGTCAAAAAATCTAGATGTGTATTCTTTCTATCCTACATTTCAATACTAAAACACTCCTTCCACTTTTATCCCCAACTAAAATCAAGAGGTGGAGTGACCTTAAATGCAGTGCAGGAGCATGAACAGAATTTCTTCACATTGATTACACAAAAAAAAAAAAGAGTATCCCTGTGCTTTATTTCTCAATATAACAACACTTCTCTAAAGTGATATGCCATGTCAGCAAATAAGATGTCCATATGCCCAAATCAAACTCAGCCTCAAAGCTTCAAGGCCTCTTAAAATACCTAGAAGTTTGAACTACATTTAACAACAATTAAGCCTTAATTGGAGTACGCAAGTTTGACTGCATTGTCCATGAAAATTATTAACCTCCAGTCCACAAAAGAGAATGGATTTTCACTGTAATAGTTTCACTAGATAGATTGAAAATTGAAACCAGAAAGCAGTTAGGTTAAAGGACGAGAAATTCACTAAAACAGCTCAGAATGGAAGTGCCAAGTGGAAGTAATTAAGAAATGATGTTATAAGACTAATACTAACATGGGATCCAAATATTATATGTCATTTCCAAGTATTGGACAACTCTTCCTAAGAATGCTAACTCGATGATAGCATCTTAGTATAGAATGACAAGTACAACTTAAAAACTACAATATAGAGGGTAAAACTAGAAACAGTACAAAAAGTAGAGAATATACTAGAAGAGGAAAAACAAGAAAAGGTAACAAGAAAAAAAGACTACTGTTATTGCTATAATCATAAGCCAACAATGAAGGAATAGAGAGGAAAGAGAGAAACCTTTTCTTCTGTTTTTAAACAGTTATTTCACAACCTTAACAATGGTTGCAAGTTTTCTTATGCAAAAGAAACGCCCTATCTTGAATGATGCTTCTATAATACGTGCTCAATTATAAAGTCTCATAAGACTCTTGAATCTGGAAAGAACACAACGGTTCTAATTCTATTAAACTATAAACTAAAACCTTTTTCAGTTTTTAGCTCTCACAAAATTTCCACCTGTGGGGCCAAGGTCTCTTAATTGACAATGAGAATTCCACACGAGAATTTAATGAATAATGACTCAAAAGTACACAGACCAAAACCCCTAGATCTCATCTCTAGTGGCAGTATACTCCATAACTAATACAAGCAAACCAACATACATAGCAGTTCATAAACAAATAAAAACCCTAGATCCCATTCAGAATGCCTCCTCCATTGCATAGCAACACCAACAAATCAATAAATACATAAAATATATAATCAAGGATAGAGAAAAAAGAAGGGAAATGACCTGAACGGCACTGTGGAAGATACCACCAAGGCCAATGCCGTCCTTGAAGATCTTGTTGATATGCATAATGGTGTTGTTGGTCTTCTCCGATCCACTATTTGTCACATCGTATATATGCAATATCACATCCGCCATCTTTATCAACAAAAGCCCTAACCCTAACCTTAACTTCAAACCTCTTGTATCCTCTTTCTTTCTATAATAATCTCTGATTCCACACAAACTTCTTACTCTCTTTCTCCTTCTCTAATGTCAAATCCCTTTGTTTCTCTCTCTGTCTCTCTGAATTCAAATTATAGGCACACACAATTTCCACTTTCAATTTACGCTCTCACTGGGATTTAATTTGAAAATAACACTAATTTTCCTGGAAAATGTTCGGAGTTCGTAGATCTTCCCTCCTTGGAAAGTCACTAATAAAACTTCGTTAACATGCGTTTTTGGTATATTTTTGAAAGGAAAAAAGACGGAATTATGAAATTGCCCCTGGAGATCTATAGTAACTACAAAAGTAGCAGTTATTTTTACAACTGAGCAATTATTAATTATTCTTGACTACAAGACACAAACCGATGGAGATACTTTATTTTACTATTATGCCCTCCGTCATTTGAAGTTTTAACCGCTAAAATTAACAGTCCAAAACGGAAAAGTCCTTCCCGCCTTACCCAAAGAAAGCGACGGTAAAATTTTACTTTTATTTTTTATTTGTTTTTAAAATATTACCTTTTTCTGCCCCAAAAAAATAAAAATAAAAAATATTTTATATTCTAATTATTAATAAAATATTTCTCTATTTTGATTTTATTCAATTTTCACTAATAGAATGAAATTAAAATTCAATTCTTTTAAATTCAATTCACATTGATAAAATTAAAAATTATATTAAATTAAAATAGCATAAGGTTTCAAAGTTTTATATAACTAAATGTGTATATACATATAAATTGACAAATTAACTAATAATGCATTAATTTATAAATTGATACCTTGTCCAGTGTCTCATTCGATTCAATTATTTTAAAATATATCATTAATTTAAGTATTTAAAATATAATTTATAAAAATAAATATATATATATAAAGAAATTAATTATTTAATTAATAAACAATTAATTATAAAATAAAAAATTAAATGAGAAATAATAAATAAAAATTAAATTTATTTCACATTTTGTTAGATTAATCCATAAAAAATAAAATTTATAAAGGATATATTCGATTCAATTATTTTAAAATATATGGTCAATATAATTATTTAAAATATATAAGTTATAGAATATATTTAAAATTGAACAAAAAATATATTTAGCAATAATTATTTAATCAATAAATAATTAATTAAAAAATATAAAATAAAATATTAAAATAAAAAAAATTAAATAATTTAAGTTTATATCATATTTTATTAGAAAATTAACTTTACATGATTATTATATAAAAAAATATTTTCAATATTTCTTTCTTTTTATGCAGTATTAGTATTATTTTTTGTTCAATTAAATAGTTATTTTTTCGTTTTCTCGACACTTGTAATATTTTTTCTCATTTTTATAGCGTTAAATAATATTTTAATTTTAATTTTTAGATATAATAATAATATTTTTTTTGCTTCTCCAATTTCTTTTAAAATTTGATTTTTTTTTAGTTATGGATTTAAATGAATTAAAAGATAAAAGATAAAATCGAACCGATCTTAAAAATTAATGGTGGAATTAAATAAAAAACTTAATAATTTTTTTTACATTTTCTCAACAAATAATAATGACAATGCTTTAAAAAAAAAGCCCATAATTTGAGTTGGAGAAATGACTTCGTACCTTTTGGAGAATTGGACACTTTGGCCACAGAACCGGCTCCATGCCTGCCACTAGACTAGCTGGCATAACTGAACTAGGTAGTTCTCTAATTAAAAATAATTATTTAATTATTTAATTTATTTTTATATTAAATTTAAAATTAAAATAAATAAAATTACTTTTATTTAATTAATATAATTATTTTTATTTAA
Source organism: Aleurites moluccanus (assembly GCA_948193065.1). Taxonomy (NCBI): domain Eukaryota; kingdom Viridiplantae; phylum Streptophyta; class Magnoliopsida; order Malpighiales; family Euphorbiaceae; genus Aleurites; species Aleurites moluccanus. The sequence goes on along the minus strand of CANXYC011056761.1, from coordinate 40,837 downwards.
TTATTTAATTTATTTTTATATTTAATTTAAAATTAAAATAAGTAAAATTACTTTTATCTATTAAAAATTAATTTTTTATATTCAGTTTCATATATTTAATTAAAATAATTATTTTTTGGTATATTTACTTAAAATTAAAATAATTAAAAATCTATATTTTTATATTATTTATATATACATACAAGGTTCTTTTTAATTTAATTAGATATACATAAAAAATAATTATTTTGATTAAATATAGAAAAATAATTATTTTAATTAAATATATAAAAAATAATTTTCAATAGATAAAAAATAATTTTATTTATTTTAATTTTAAATAAAATAATTAAATAAAAAATAATATTTTTAATTAAAATTATTTATTTTAATTTTATTCATTTAATCTTGATTAAATAAAAAAGGAAAAAAAATAAAAATCTAGATGATGAAGAAGAAGTTTTTATTTTATTTTTAATTTTTTAAAAATTTTTAATAAAAAATTATACGAAATAACTAAAGTGTCTAATGAAATTAAAATATATATATTAACTAATTAGTTTTTGAAAAAATTAAAATGTAAATATTAATTAGGTTAAATTTCAAAAATTAAAAAATAATTTACCCTTAATTATATGTAAAATATCAACATTTTTTATCATAACTTATCAATATTTAATTTTATTATAAATTTAATTATATTGTTAACTTAAGTTAAGTTTAAATGAAACTAATTTTTTTTACTATTAATTAGAAGGAATAAGAAGTCAAATTGACTTTTTATACTAAATTATCAATATTGTCTTTAAACTTTTTTTTTTTTTTTTTTAAATTAAGTTATTAGTTTGATTTGTGATAGTTAATTTATAAATTTATAAAATGAAAGAGTTTGATTAATTCAATTATATTAAAATATAGATTATTATATTATTATTTATACATTATATTATAATATAGATATATTAGAAGTATATAAATTTTAAAGAAAGTCATTAATTCATAATTTAAATACATTATTCTACAAAGAATTTAAAATCAATTTCTTAATAAAATGTTACAATATTTTTTTTTAGTTTGAAGCTTGTCAAGATTTTAAGTAAAAAATTTCAAGCTACTAACATAAATTTATAATTTTTTATTTTAAAATTTATTAGACTTATTACATGCCATATTTATTAATATTATATAGTATGATTGTATGCGATAATTAATATTTTTTAATTATTATTATATGATATTATAATTATTTTAAAATCTCTTGCATTAATAAAGTAATTAAACAAAACTGCAATAATAATAATAATATTTATACACATTCATTAAAAATAACAAATAACTCAAATTTTAATAAATGCAAAAAAAAAACCCTAATATTATGGGCGTGAAAAGAAAATTTAAATATGTTTATAATGATAATATTTTTAAAATTAGGCTATGTTTTGGTGTATTTGAAAAAAAAAAACCTTTATCATTGTATGTTCTCTATTGGAGGATGTTCTCATAGAAACAAATAAAAATTAACAAATTATATGATGAGATTTATATTTTGAAAGTTTAAGAAAAAATATCAAAATAAAAAGATATATTTTTTTGACATATGCTCAATTAGAACTATAAACAAACTCTAGGAAGAATATTGATGAAAAATAATTATAAATAAAAAAATAATAAACATGAATGACTATATATATATATATACTATCATAAAATAAATTAATTTAAAGACATTAATTTTATTTATTACTTGTTTATATTAATTTTATTTTTAATTTTTCGTAGCATTATATTCTATTGACGTGAAAGTTATTATTAATAAAATAAATATTCTGCCTATTTATAGAATATAATGATAAACAAATTTATTAATTTAGAATATAATAACTTATTTCTAAAAAATAGGATAAAATTTATTTCAAATCAATTGGACTACTATTTATTTAAAAGTTGTCATATTAAAATATAAATTATGAGGTGGTGATATTGCCAATTTTATTAATATATATGAAAAAGAAAATATAATTACTCGGACGTCCTTTTGAAATATAATATTATGAAAATGATTTATATTTATTTAAAATAAGTATAAAATATTCTTTTAAAATTTAAAAAATATTAAATAATTTTTTTTAATATAATAGATTAATATAAAATAACGTTTTGAAGTTAAAAAATAAAAAAAATTTAAGTTAAATTTATCAACTTGTTTGAAATAATATTTTTAAATTTTTTTTTTTTTAAATTCTGTTTGTACCCCACAACACCACCTAAGTGAAAAAAAAATAAAAAAAATGGAAAAAATCTAAAATACCAGGTGGCTGTAGTTAATTATCGACGTCGTTTAGAAATTAGAACACTGGACGTCTTCTCGACCTTATCGATGCTTCGCGTTTCTCAATCAACAATCGAAATAACATGAATAGAGATTCCTCTCTCACTCTCTTTCCTGAGTAACGGTTGCCTATGCTCTCCCGCGCTTCAGCGGCAACTAGTTCCAATCGCCAGAGAACCGCGAAACAACATCGTATCGATATTGAACCTTCAATCTTAAGAGTTAAAGGAGCTCTCTTTTTTCCTTCTTAATTTCTAGGTTTTTGTTTGACACTCTTATTTCATCATGCCATCTCTTTCTCGCCCAAATCAACTGAAAAATATATCCATTTATCAAAGTTCTGATTATTTGTGAACTGCGACAGAAATGATACCGTTTCAAGTTTTAGGGCTTAGGGTCGCGTTGTGAATTTTCGTCAATTGAAGTAGCAGCCATGTAATTATTTCTGTTATCAGATATTCTAATTTTAAACATTTGTTGGCAATAACGTTACATAAGAACTTGATTTCCACTATTGGAAATACATGGTTCGGTTTTTTGCTTGATTGGATTTTTTTGGTGGCCAGACCAGACTAATATTATTATCTTTGCTTCATTTTTCTGAGGACCAATTTTGGGCTTGGAAGAGCTTTGCTCGAACATTATTCTGTTTGACTGATATCAGTAAAGCTGTTGATAATCTTGTAACATTTATTTAAATGCAGGTTTTTACAGATTGTGATGATTTAAAGTGCTGAAAATATCGATGCTTTTATGCTAAAAACCAACATGGTAAATTAATTTTTGAGATTAAATTGCTTATATATATGTATATGTTGGCTTCCAATTCTTTTTCTTTTCTATTGTTTGATGCCTTTGTTTACTTTAATTACTTTTCACCTTGAACTATGTTGGGTTTTCAAGTGTAATTGCCTTTTAATCTGAGGACCACACATAAAACATGGGCCTTTGTCTTCATTGATTTGCTCATGCTGAAGTTGGAATATCTGGTTTATGTGGACCTTCTGATAACAAAACTAACTTTGGCTGGTTTACAAGTGGGAACAAGCTCTGTTTACTGACAACTTCCAAAAGTTGTGCAACCCAATATATGCATACATTATCTTCTAATGTTTGGACTTTTTGCGTGAAATCTTCGAAGTTAGAGGAAGATCAAAACTTTTTGAACTTGCTGAAAAATATTTTACTTTTCATATGATGCTTCAAACTGTAATGCTAATATCTTTGTGTTGGGTGTGAAAACTGGATGCAGGATCCCAATGGTTTCATTGATGAGAAGGCAGAAAGCAGACTTTATATCGGTAACATGGACTTGAGAATAAAAGAGTAAGGAAATTTATCAAATTATTGCAAAAAATCATCATTGATATGATATAATTGGGTCTTATTAGTTATATTTTGTATCTCCTCCAGGGCTGCTCTGATAAAGATGTTTTCTCTATATGGCAAGATTATATCAGAAGATTTCTTATGGCATACTCGGGGACCAAAACATGGAGAACCACAGGGCTTTGCTTTTATCCAGTTTAGCACCAAAGAGGTAAGTTGTCTGCATGCCTTGTCTTTTATTGAGGCAAATTTCTCATTTCCACATTTAAAGTGAGTATGCAGGAAGCTAAATTGGCCGAGGAAAAGATGCATGGGACATTAGCTTGTGGCCGCCCTTTGGTTGTTCGCCTTGCTAGTGAAAAATATATGGAGGAAGCAGCACAAAAATCTTCTAGAGGAATGGGTGAGATGAGCAAAAAGGCATTGTTGGTGGTACCTCAGGGCAGATGAGTCGGAGTGCTAAGATAGCAGCAATAAAGAACAAATTGAGAGCTTTAGAAGAAGAGAGCTCTAGTGTGAAGAAGCAGAAGCAGGACTTTACAGCATCTCCTCTTTAACAACAGTATAGACTGAATTTGAATATTGGAGGTATTTCCAGAATCTATACTTAGGACACAATTCACTGTGTCTAGTTTCAGAAGTGTAGTGGTGTTGATATATTAACTTGTATGAGCATTTTTTAGCCTGACTGTTCATATCCTCAAATTTGTCGCTTATTGAAATTGGCTTGTTGACAACTGCCCTGGATGATAAAAATGAAATTTCACAAAATGCTGTTAATTAATGGCAAGAAACTGGGATTTTTTATTGTTTATGAATTTAAATCTTAGATAAGATTTTGTGAAAAGCTTACAAGATATGTAAATGTAGATGACTAGATATGAACAAGCATGAATACTTGCGCTTTGCTGGAGGCATATTTTTATCATGTAAAGACCTCTATTTTTCTCTATCTCAATGATCAATACAAAACCTTAATCAATAATTCTGGAAGTAGACGATGACTAATACAATTCGGGCATTAACATGTTTAATCGAGATTAAATCAGAAATTAAACAAATAATAATTAAATTAATAATAAATATTTTATAAAATAATTATTAAAGGATGAGATCAAAAGTTTGATGCTTAGTAATATTTAAAAAAAAATTATTATGCTTAAAATATATTGTGGTCGAATTATCAGATCGGGTTAATTTTTTGTCCCATTTTGCAACATAGATCTATAGTTATAAAATTATATTTTCATTTTATAAATTTAATTTATTCTTAAAAAATACTGTTTAAATATTTTAAGGACTAACCTACTAATTTTACCTATGGAAATAGCTTATGTTAAAAGGTTTATGACTGTGTTTGAAAAATAAATAAATAAATTCTTTGAAAATAATAATAAAATTAAAATTATTATTTTTTAATATTAATTTTATCGTATAATTCGAGTCCTGAAGACCGGAAATAAATTAAAACTATTTAAAGAATGCTTTTTCTTTTTTCTTTTTTTTTTTTTTTTTTTTTTTATTTTAAATACAATCGTTAATTTTTTACAGAATAATTTAAAAATACAAAAAGCAATAAACGTCAAAATCAACCTCAGTCCTACTCTCAATTTCTCTGCAACCTTGCTCTCTCTCTCTCTCTCTCTCTCTCTCACATCTCTTTGGAGACTAAAGGTCAATGGCGTCAAAGCTTCCATTTCTACATTTAGCTGGCTCTCCGTTGCTCAAGCCGGAGATTCAACGATCACATTTTTGTTCCCGCAAAAATGCCTTCTCAGTCTTACCCACGACCACTACCACCGAACCGGCTCTTCAAGGTTCATCATCATCGTTTTCATTAGCCAGTAATAGTAATAGTAATAGAAGTCTAACCTTTTTCTCTCCACAATTATACCCCAAAGACCCCACTTCGCTTCGATCTGTAGCAGTCAGATCCAATTTGAATTTCCCTCTTATTTCTCCCCACGATCGATGGGGCACCTGGACCGCTCTTTTCGCCACCGGTGCTTTCGGTATCTGGTAAACATCCAGTCCCTCTCTTCACACAATATTTTAAAAATTTGTAATCATCTTTCTACGAATTAGAGTGAGATTTTGAAATTTTGACTCTCGAAATTTTAATTTTGTATTCATACAAATACAATTGTTATGTTTTGAGATTAGGTCGGAGAAGACCAAGATTGGAAGCGCACTGAGCGGTGCGCTAGTGAGCACCTTAGTTGGACTTGCAGCTAGCAATTTGGGGATAATTTCATGTGAATCTCCAGCTTACTCTATTGTTTTGGAGTTTCTGCTCCCTTTGGCAGTTCCATTGTTGCTGTTCAGAGCGGACTTGCGTCGTGTGATTCAATCCACTGGGACACTTCTCTTGGCTTTCTTGCTAGGATCAGGTATTAAAATTTGATAGCTGTATCGTTCCAATAATATCTGTTTTTGAGCTTGTTTTCCTTTTGTTATCTTGCAGTTGCAACCACAGTTGGGACAGTGTTGGCATATTGGATTGTGCCAATGCGATCACTTGGACAGGATAGTTGGAAAATAGCAGCTGCTCTCATGGGTAGACATATTGGCGGAGGTAATTTTGTTTCAATATTTCAATAATTGTTTTCATGAATGATACATTTTCTTGTAATAGTTGCAATGATATGATATCTGTGATCTGTTAGTCACTGCACTTCCGCCCCATCCCATAACTACCCTTCTCTATTTTGCAATGTTCTCCATCATGACCAATTATTTACAGTTTTATTATTGTGCAGCTGTCAATTATGTAGCCATTGCTGATGCTCTTGGTGTATCTTCATCAGTCTTAGCTTCTGGACTAGCTGCAGATAATGTTATTTGTGCAGTATATTTTACAACATTGTTTGCATTGGCATCTAAAATACCTCCTGAGATTTCAACATCAACTAATGGTGCGCAAAATCCTACCATACTGAACATATGACTGTTTGCAATTCCATTAAGTTGGCAAATGAATTGTTTGTTCAGTTGTCTTATATTTGATTAAAGCATATTAAAATCCTTTCTTCCCCATATAATTTTATAATTATAGCCAGTGGAAAATTTTTCGGTTTCTGATCGTGCTTTATTTCGATCATTCATCTCTTACTCACGCCTTCTCTTTTGGAGTTATGATGAGTTTGCTGTATTGGACATGATTATTGGACTGTAATCTGCCAGAGGCTGAAATGGAGAGTGGATCTGAACCTCGCGATAAGCTTCCTGTTCTACAGATTGCTGCTGCTCTTGCTGTGTCCTTTGCCATTTGCAAGGCTGGTGCTTATGTCACAAAATTTTTTGGAATTCAAGGAGGTATCCTACCAGCTGTAACAGCCATTGTTGTTATCTTAGCAACTGCATTTCCAACCCTGTTTACTCATCTTGCACCATCTGGGGAGGCTATAGCTTTGATTCTGATGCAGGTGAGTGAATTTTACCCAATAATTCTCTATTTAGTTGGTTTGCATCATGTTGAAGGTCCTGAACTGCACCAATGCCTGAGGTTTAGTTGGTTGTATTTTATATTTGGTGTCAGAAATTTAATCTTCTTCCTTTAAAAGAGATATGCTTAAAGCAAAATTTGTTTTTCCCTTTTGGAATAGGTATTTTTCACTGTGGTGGGTGCAAGTGGAAACATATGGAATGTGATCAACACAGCGCCCAGCATCTTCATGTTTGCTCTTGTCCAGATTGCCATACATCTTGTTGTGATCCTTGGATTGGGAAAGCTATTTCGGTTTGACCTAAAGCTATTGCTTTTGGCATCAAATGCTAATGTTGGAGGTCCTACAACTGCATGTGGAATGGCCACGGCTAAAGGGTGGAATTCTTTGGTTGTTCCTGGTATTCTTGCTGGCATTTTTGGAATCGCCATTGCAACTTTTCTTGGCTTTGCTTTTGGAGTTAAAGTTCTGAAATTCATGTAAAAATGTAATTTTCTATGGTTAGCGAAATCAATTATATGCCAGCTCTTTTTATTTTCACTTTATGGATCCAACTAAACGGTTCATGCATAGGCTCGAGATCGCTAGATAGTACTTGTGTCGCCCACTATTGTTTCAATATAAAATCAAGTCGTTTGATCCAAATTAATTTTATGGACAATTCACATTCAATAGATCAGAGATAGCAGAATCCTATTCAAAAGATCCATGGGTGGGTCCTGATTCTTAGCTCCGGATTCAAAAACAGTCACAGGGTGTAAACATTGTTGCCACGTGTACCTTCGTGGCAGCAGCATATCTGCGATGCAACAAACAGATAGTACAAAAAAAAGGGGATAAAATGAGATTGGAAGATGGAAAAGCCTTTGCCAGAATTCATCAATGGCTTCGTTCACATCAACGTTACTTCATTTCCCTCTCTCCCCTTCACTGCGAATACCATTACCGCCTGTTGCCCTCCTCTTCCCGCCATAACCTCCTCTCCCCTTCCACCAATTACTAAAAATCGACTCCATCACTTGGCATAAATACAAAAATATGAATCTCACCTTCTTCCATACGGCTTAATAATACTAAACTCCGATCACATCTGAGCTGCCCTATCATTTCTCCGGACGACCATTGGGGCACATGGTCTGCTCTCTTCGCCGCCGGAGCTTTAAGTGTCTGGTAACCTGATATGATCCTGTACACATCCAGTTCTGATCAATCTGATCCAATTAGTTTTAGTATAATATATTTATGGGTTGCATAAATACAACCTATCTGGGGATCATATCATGACCTCTCTCTTGTCTCTCTCACACGCATATCGATAGATGTCCACGGTTAATTTTTGTTTTCTGTTTGCATTTTGAAGGTCGGAAAAGACTAAGATTGGGAGCATGGTGACTGCTGCCTTGGTGAGTACATTGGTTGGGCTTGCGGCGAGTAATATTAGAATCATTCCTTTTGAAGCGACAGCGTATTCGGTTGTCCTGGAGTTCCTGTTGCCTTTAACTGTTCCTTTGCTCTTGTTTAGGGCAGACTTGCGTAACGTGATTCATTCAACTGGGATATTACTCGTCTTTCTTGCTCGGTTCAGGTTACATCTCCTTTATCAGTTTTTACTTCTCCTTGAATGGTTATTGCCTATCATAATTCATAGTTATTATCCATATTGACTTGGATCATGTGTATTTGTGCACATAATGTACCTAATGAACACATATGAAACAAATTCGTAGAAAGGATGAAAAATTTTCAGAGTGGGACCAATGTTTAAGATGTAGCCTGATTTCTGCTTTTGTTTACTAATCACAAAGAATTGGGACATTTCTTTGATTGGCAAAATCGATATATGTATAATGCTTAAGACAATCTTAAAATTTAGAACCCAGGTATTAGGATATTTAAGATTGACGATGACAAACTAGTTGCTAGATGTCTAGGTTTTTTTGGATTTTGTCAAATTAAGAAAAGAGTCTGATCCATTTCCAATTGTATTCTAGTTAGCTGACGGAAGCAATAGAATCCTAGTGATTGACTGGAGGTGTCCATGAGGTCAAGTATGTTAATGGCAGAGCAGATTGTGAAAGACTAACTTGTTTTTGAGTCCTGTAAGTTTCTCTACATTTATGCAATTTTAAATCTCACATCATCTCTTTCTTTTTAGTTTCCTCTTTTCCCTTCTGCAGTTTTGTCTATAAATCACTTTGCCTGATGAATATGACATCTAGTAAGACAATTGCTGTGCATAATATTGCATCATTGCATAAATCTTGTGACATAAATGGATCTTACTTTGCTCTGGCATGGGTTGTTTTACTGGAAATGTTGCTTTATGTACACACACCATTCATGGGAACCAACACTTCGCTTGGCTGGTCTCTGTGGGTGGACCCTTCTTTTAATAATAATGTTCTTTCCAGCTGCTGAATGTGCTCAGTTTGTTGCTAAACTGTATGTTGTTCCTTGCATCTGTTAAAGATGATATAGAATGCAGTAAATCTGAAATGGTTTAGAACATTAGATTTGTTTATTTTATGATTTTGTGGTGAGCTATGCTGTGTTATTCTACAACCTTAATTGAAAGTAATAGCTTATTTTCTGATTATAGTATTTCTGACTCGGGACGGGTTGGAGGGTTGGTTATGAAGAAGTGAATTTGGGTTTATAATAAGGCTAGGATGGGTAGAAACTATAGACGGGAGGCTAGGGTTTGTAAAGAATGGAGTTTGAGAAAACGAAATTAAGCAATAACAGGGAATTGTGGGGGCCGTATTGGAGAAATTAAAGCACTATGAAATGTAACAAAAATAGTAAAATAACAGTCTTATTGCATCACACCTATGGTTGAATTGTATCACACAACTCGAAATAGCATAATTGCTTTTTTTTTTTTCAATAATAAAGCTTAACTAAAAACATTACAGTGCTAGGTATTTATAGGCTCAAACAACTTCTGGTGCTTTTAGAAAAGGATTTCAAAATTAGTATTCATCCTACAAGGATTTATGCTCCTAAAATATAAATTCTTGCTAAAACAATAAAGACTCAAAATAAGACTTAAAACTTAAAAATAAAGACTTCTAAAGAAATTGGGACATTTTTTCAACAAAGCTGAAACTTACAAAATTGCCCATAATACCTAAAGTAATGGGCCAGCAGCTAAATTTATTTAAATATACCTATAATTATAACTCTAAAAGGGCTGGAATTACTTTATAATTTCTCTAATGAAGCCCATATTAAATCTAGACCATAATTTTAGGCTTGAGTCCTTGAATTTCAAATTTCTTGTCTTCCTATTCTCGTGCAATTTCTGTACATAATCATCGTGTGAAACGTATGGCTATTTTCACACTGTAGACTGCATTCTTTCTCTTAATTTAGTGCATTTAATTTTTATGGTTTTTCTGTCGTGCTTAGTAACTTGATTTTTCTGCTTGACAGTTGCAACAATAGTTGGAACTACAGTGGCTTTTCTGATGGTGCCTATGTGATCACTTGGTCAAGATAATTGGAAAATAGCTGCTGCACTTATGGGTAGTTATATTGGGGGATGTAAGTTGTTGTGAAATGTTATTGCCTATTAACTTTGGCACATATTAAGGTTTGAGTAAAAAGAAACTAGCTGTGTCCCAATATTTGGGGGTGCAGTTCCTGTTACTTTATGATACGCTGCTATTTATGCTATATTTAATGAGGCAAAATATTATATCTGGGACTGAAATCTGCATTTTATTCAATACTTGGAAATGATTTGCTGGGCATGCTGCTGCCTGCTTATTGTGATTTTATGCATGTAAATATAGAGTATTTGTCCATTGTATGCGTTTTACATATATATGCATTTCTTTCACCAAGTTCTTTACTGAAACTACAATCTTCTTTGTTCTTCCAGCTGTTAAGTATGTTGCAATTTCGGAGGCACTTGGTACATCTCCATCTGTTGTAGCTGCAGGAGTAGCTGCAGACAATGTTATTTGTGCAATATACTTCATGGTACTATTTGCATTGGCCTCTAGAATTCCTGTTGAGGCTTCAGCATCAACTATTGGTATGCAGTTTGCAGCAGTGATATAGAATGATTAATGCAAGTTCACCTTGTATTTTGGTAAATGGCAGATTCATCTTAATGTTGCTTTGATGTACTACAGCTTCAGGCATATGAGAACGCAATTGTTTTCTTATGATTTTTTTATTGTTTTCTTTCCCATTTTAAACTTTTCTTCTTTTGGGTGGTTGGGGGGAGAAAAAGTGGGGGTGCAAGGGGTTTACCTTGAAAAATACAGATATTTGATGTCCTATTTGGTAATGGCCATGTGCCTAACAACTTTTCTGTTCTAACACCAATGTTTGAATATGAATGGTCTTATTGAATGCACATAATTGTACTAGTAGAACAACAGCATGTAACTTTTATCAAAACCCGACTCTTCAGCAGGTGCTGAAATGGATATGGAGTCCAACTCCGCAGGCAATCCCTGTGCTACAGATGGCTACAGCACTCACTGTCTCCTTTATGATATGTAAGACTGCTACATATCTCACACAATTGGGTAAGATTCAAGGAGGCAGTCTTCCTGTGATAACAGCTATAGTTGTTATTTTAGCAACAGCATTTCCAACACAATTTGGTCTTCTTGCACCTACTGGTGATTCTATGGCTGTGATTCTGATGCAGGTAATTGAAATACTGTAAGACTGCTACATATCTCACACAATTGGGTAAGATTCAAGGAGGCAGTCTTCCTGTGATAACAGCTATAGTTGTTATTTTAGCAACAGCATTTCCAACACAATTTGGTCGTCTTGCACCTACTGGTGATTCTGTGGCTGTGATTCTGATGCAGGTAATTGAAATACCAATTTAGTTTTATTTGCACCATACTTTGTTTGTCTTCAATGATGTTACACTTTAATCATTTTTCTAGACGGTATATTCTTCTCAACTTATTTGGGTTTAAAATGTAGGAAAGTTTGACATGCAAGTTTAATATCGCAGCTATTTATTATTTAAGTCAATGATTATAAATCACATAAAAAAGGCCAACTATTTTCTCTGCTTTGAAATTGTCATCCAAAGTGTTGTTATTATCTCTGACATGTTCATTTTATTTCTCATAGTACTTTGTTGCTTTGCCAGTTTATGAATTCTATGGAGTCCAATTTTAGCATCTGAACAAATGAAATCAGTTTGAAAATGAAACGTTTTTCATGGGCTGCTTTGGCAACACAGTTTTGACAAATTTGAAAAATTCATTTTTGGCAATATAAATAAAAAATTCATTTTCATATTTTTTACAAATTATTGATTTGCCAGTTTATGAATTCTATGGAGTCCAATTTTAGCATCTGAACAAATGAAATCAGTTTGAAAATGAAACGTTTTCATGGGCTGCTTTGGCAACAGTTTTGACAAATTTGAAAAATTCATTTTTGGCAATATAAATAAAAAATTCATTTTCATATTTTTTATAAATTTAAAAATAAAAAGTAAAAAATATTATTTAAAATATTTTTTACTTTTTATTTTCAAATTTTTTATTTTTTAAAAAATAAAATAAAAAATATTTTTATTTTCAATTTTATTAAAAAATATGAAAATATATCTTTTAGCCCTAAAAAATATTTTTTAAAGTAAAAATAGAATATACCATACTATATTCTATTTCCAGCTGGGCAACCAGATAATGCGACGAGGAGTAGAGGTTCTATCAGGGGAAACCTCTTAGTAAGTTGTAGCCAATCAAACAATATACTACACCAATCAGCCAATCAATAAGACATATATATGTTGTGGGTAGAGACAGAATCATTACTCATATATTAACAAAAGGAACAAAGTACTTGATGGCACGAGCGGTAGATTGCTCAAGGCCAAATAGATTGTCATTGCAATTGTCAGTGACGATAAAACAAAAATTGACGAGAATCAATGACTTTTCAACTATGGGGATTCTAACAACTTGAAGTTGTAGTCATACTCCATATAATGCTTTGGTGATTTTGGAGTCCTGCAAGGAGGTGGAGAATCAAGCATGTAGTTGCAGTATCGATCTTCAAACAGCTGCTCAGTCATCTCTTCCAGTTTCAATTGCCTTGGGGAACTCTGGGCCTGAAACAGAAACTAATATTTACTGGGTTAATCCATGAAACAGAGGCTTATCCCCAAAACAAGAAAGGACGAACAAAAGGATTCAGAGGGAAAAATCATAGAAAACCTTCACTTTAATTGACATAAGATTTGCCTCTTGTTTGGAGAAACCTAGACAAGAAAACAAATATGTGAATTAATTGACTATGCAAGGGGGGAAAATAAATACAGAATGATTACATATAGAGAAGGTCAACTTTTGGTTACCATTACCTAGTCCAATTGTCTGCAGAAATTGATCCAGGTCCATAGCTTTGGCCTGAGCTTTGATACATTCTTCATGATTGTGCAAAAATTGTTCCTCTGCAATTGCATTAGCATCAATAGGTTCCTCTGACACAACACTTAGCTTTGCATTGTAGTTCTTCTTTGATCCCTCATTCAGCTTTGGCTTCCCTGAATTTGAAATGTCAGAAAGTGCTTTCCTACCGCCGGTCTGCACTTTCCCTGTGGCTTTAGAACTTTTCTTCTTGGTTGCATCAAGTGCATTTTGAGAGGCACCAGTCTCTTTCTCAGGGAAGGAGAGAATACTAGAATTCTGCTTCTTTGACGCCTGATTCATAGACGGCTTCAGTGAATTTGATAAATCACCAAGTGGTGTCCTTCCACCAAGCACTCCATTTCTTGGCGCTTTAGAGACATTAGTCTTCCAGCCAACAGAAGCTTCTGCAGTGGATATTGAAGTCAGACATGATAGAAGGGTGAAGTTGGAAACATAATAGTAAGCAGGAAAGATAAAGTACCATGATAGTGGATATTTAAATTCTGATCTTGAACCACACCCCCAGCTCGTGATGATGCCATTGGTGAGTTTCTAAAGAAATTTCAATGTTCTGCAAAAGATAGAGATTTAAATGAATACGAACAAATCATGTAAAATAGGGTACAAAAAATTTAAGCCATTTAGTGGAGTTTCAAAATGTAGCCAAAGGACCCCAGAAACAAAAGTTTGGTTAAGAGAGCAATTAGCAGAGTTTGAAACTGAAGCAAATGTATCTCAAAGAGCACAAAACCAGAAGCAAGACAGAATATGACCTATGCTAAATCAATACCTATGACAGTAACCCATAATATTTTCTGTAAGCATGACTTGTAAAATAAGTGATTAAATTGTAAATTTTATCAAAAACGTCATAATAAATATCACATTCTCTTCGCTCCTCCATCCAATTATCAGACAAAAATAATACAAAATCTATATAACAATTGAAAGAATCAATTATGATCACCTTATAAGCTACCTCAGATAAACAGGCGGCTAAACCAGTGCATAATAATGAAACTAAGAAGTGCTTAAATAGTACTTGAGAAAGCAATCAACAAAAGGAAGCAACAACAACTACAACATCAAATATAGTCCTTATCTACAGATTTTCCTAATGCCAACAACAACTGGAAGATGAACCATATACTTAAGTATTGATTTCAATCCGACGCTTATCGATACCAAACTATTTGGTAAATTACCAAGAAAATAAAGAACTGAAAAGGCACAAAACCATTACTTCCAAAATTAACATTTGTTTTTTTTATTATTATTATTTTCTTTGAAATTTCTAACCCTAAATCAACAACAAGAACGAAGACAACCAACAGGCAGAAAAGAAAGAAAGAGCAAAAAATATGCAAATTTAAGAGAACTCACCAATAGATTCTGATTTTGATTGATCTTATTGCTTCTTCAGTGAGTTTGCAGATCTATGAATGCGTTCGCTTTCTCTCTGAGTCTAAAATAATTTGCAGTTTTTCGAAATGAGTCATTTTAATTGGGCGTCCTGCTACATATAGAGTCCAAGACGGCCTAACGGTAACTTTGTTTCCTTTTACATTTATATCCTCATTTTAGTCAGATAATTACAATAAAGACACCAGCCGTCTCTCGAGAAAAAAAAAATACTGACATTTTTTAAAAGGAAAGGAATTTGTGTTTTGAACAAAATCTAACGATTATATTTTAACTGTGAGTTCTCTGTAAAATAATTCAAAGTTAGTTTTTCACTTTAAAAGCTATCAATTTTATTGTTATTTAGCATTAGTTATATTTTTTGTTTAGTTTGTTGGCTAATATTAAAAAATTGGAGTAATTCAAGAGGTTAGAGTCAACATGAGATTTATCAGGTCCCATACGTTGACCAATAAAAATCTTAATTAAAACAATTAATAGAATAAATAAAAATTTTCATAATTGAAAAAACAAAAGCAATAAGCAATATATATATGAAATATCACTTAACTTTTGAACCCAAAAATTGATTATAAAAATTTGACATTAAACTTCAAAATAATTATCAAAATATTTTTAAATAATTAAAAATATTAAAATATTAATTTTATAATTTTATAATGTAAATGTTTTACACATTATATGTAATAAGATAATAAAAAGAAGTTATTCATTAAAGTAAAATATGAATAGTTGTTTTATCAATATATAATTATGCAATTCACTAATAATAATTCAATTATCAAATTAATACCTATATTATAATATCAGAGATTAAGAATTAAAAACATTAGTTTTCAAATTCTTTGCAACTAGTTACAAATAATGAATTTAAATTATGAACAATTTATTATTTGATGAGAAATAAAATTAATCTCAATAAAATAAGAATATGTGAAATCTTGTGGATTCCATTAACTTTCTCTATAAATAAAAAGTTTAAATAATTAAAGAGGTGCTATATCGTTCATTAAAAAAAATTCTCTCTCTTTTTTCTCGCAATATAAGTATACTGATTTAGATGTTAGAGTTTTTACCGAAATAGACCGATAAATTTCTAATCAATTTCTCTTCGATTACATTTCACTAACCTTCCCTTAAAACTGATTCAACCTCTACTAAAGGTATTTGGTGAATTATTTCTCATCATTATTGATTGTTGCCTGCCACTTAAACTACTAGATTAATTGGTTAATGATTAATTAATTAGGCAGTAATTGATGTATTACATTTTAAATGCTGCATGTGTTGATTACAATAGTATTTGAATTAATCAATATAGTTTTTTTTTTTTAGAATAATCCAATATAGCATTTTTTTTAAGCAATAAAAAAATTTATTGATAAATTATACATAATAAAATTTATACATTTCATTCTATGATGTAGTCAATAGTGTTGTGCTTTGAGTAAACTTTTAGCCTTTTTGGATGAGTTGCATAGTATATCACTCAATGCTATCTTTAATTTTGATTTACAACTCGTTTTAAAAATTTATAATCTATCTAAAATTTTCTCCTTATATATTTTATTAACTATGTAAAAAAAAGTTTGAAATATAAAAATTATTAACATGATATTATAAGTCGAATTTTTGATATAATATTGTGAGATTATATAATATTTTAAATTAAGATAAGATCATCATAATATAGTTATATACTATTTATTTATTTGTTAATAAAATATAGTAAAAATAGTGAATAAATTTAATTATGTTATTCTTAACACTTAAAAACACCATATGAAACAAAGATATGATGTCAAGGCATTATGCATTATTAAAATTTATGTAGTTTTCATACATTAATTTGTGAAGATGACCAAAAAAGCAAGAAGAGGCAAAGAGGGGGCAACCATTCATGGGATTGTTGGGAGTAGGAAAAATGAAAAAAAGTGCATAAAGTTATTTTAAAAAAAAAATATAAATATTAAGAGACAAAAGAAGGTTTTGACTTTACCTGAATGTGAGTTACCTTTATCTTATGATATGTTTGTTGTATCCTGCTTTTGGGTGACATTGTGGTGATGATCTATTCATCCCATCAAATCCTACAATGTCTCCACATTATTGGTTTTTCTTTTCTAATTGCCACTCTCTTCTTCTTCATATACCTCACTTTATAAAAATGACTTCTTAATAGTAATTATAATAATACAATCTATGTGATATGTAACATTGTTGTAATTCTGAAACATGTGATACTTAATATTTTAAGTTAATTAATTTCCTATAATCTGAGTGTTTGAATCCTAATTAGTTCAACTGCCTGTTGAAATTTATTTGGTCAAAATAACGTTTTAGATAATCAGCTTATTTGGAGATAAATCAACAATTTGACAATTTAAATTTCAAACACCCCCAATAAGTTAATTTAGGTTTAGATTTAGTAGAAATATTATATTTAATTGAATGGTTTATTATTTAATTTATTTAAATATAAAGTAAAATTATTTATCTCAATATTTTTTTATATCAATTTATGTGTTATTTAATGTGTCACTGCGATGTTAATTAATTAATTAATGTATGCTATTACTTATATAAAGAAATAATATTTTTTTGAAAATAAAATAACATAATATGAGTTAGGAAAATGAAATTAGAACACAAGTGTTAGAGCAAATATTATTTTCCTTATTAAGACAAATATCAATTTTATTATCTTCTATATATATATATGTATATGGTGAGCTTTCAGTTCACACAATTGCTAGATATGGTTTCAATATCATTTAATTACATTGTAACGAAAATATCATTAATAATCTTTTCCTACCAAATTGAACGGATAATTATTGTTATTAGGATAAATATGCATTTCATTTGCCATATTAGGTCGCAAACAATAACTATTTACCATCTGCCATGATTGTGAAACCTTCCATCACTTTCCATATTATTAAGCATTTATGTTTCTTCAATTCTCTCTCTGTAAATTTTCTCCATAGTAGCTGTAATCCTCAAAGCAATTAGTGTTCACAATTCTCATACCAGTGGCTTAAAGAGAAAGTAATTTCATCTCAAAAATTATATCATCAGTAGATGACATGTTAAATTCATATATATTTTCTCTTTTTTTTTTTTTTTTTTGAGCTTCAAAACTTCAATGATTATTTACCACTTATATTCCATGTATTAATTGGTAGGAGCAGCATTAATACATAAAACTCTATATTCAGTTAGTAATTAATTTGGAAGAGAACTAATTTTTTTACAAGATGGAGCGAATCAAATCATATATTTCAGTTCAATAATTTGATTAATTTGATTTATTTATAAATATACAATTCGATCAATTTAGTTATTTTAAATTTTATAATATAAATCAAATCGAATAAATTAAATTATAATAATTTAAATCAAATTTTAAAATTAATCATGTATCAAACAAATTCAATTCAATTCAATTTAATTTTCAAATATACCATTTTTTTTCTCACCCTTAATTCTCATACCAGTGGCAAAAAGAGAGTAATTCCTTTGAAAAATTCTACTATCAGTAGATGACATGTTAAATTCATATATAAATAGTAATTATTCTTTTTTTTTTTTTTTTTAAGTTTCAAAACTTCAATGGTTATTTACCACATACTTCCATTCAATTATTGGTAGGAGCAGCATTAATGCACAAAAATCTACATTCAATTAGTAATTAATTTGGATGCTCACAGTATATGTTTGGGTTAAATACATTGAGATTTATTATTTATACAATGCCTTTTAAATGATAGGAATTTTATTGGGTAACATTTAAGATTGATGTCTCGTAGGTTCCATTCTTTAATTTTGTTATTTTTACTATCCTTTTTAATATTGGTAATTTGAAATTAGTTCAAAAACTCAATTATATCTAAAAAAAAATTAGCCTAAGTATTTTATTATTAAAAGCCAATATAATTACTAAGGCTTTATTTAATTAATTTTCTTTTTTTGCATTTCAAATTTTTTATTCTTCTATTTTTTTAATATATAAAAAATTTTAAAAGAAAAATTGGATATTGCTAGAACTTGAATATTTAACTTTATGGGTTTGAAAATAACAATTTCAACCCTATATTAGTAATAAAATTACAAAATGTCAACAAGTTATCTTGTCCTCTAAAACTCATATGAATCATTCACTTAATGGATTTTGATGCATAAGAGATAAAAACACATTTCTCACTTAATGGATTTTGATGCATAAGTGATAAAAACACATTTCTCTCTCTCTCTCTCTCTCTCTCATGCCCACACTTAGCTATTATGTCTCTCTCTCTCTCTCTCTCATGCCCACACTTAGCTATTATGTTTTGTCTTTTTTATGAATAAGTACAATCGAATTTAGATTTATTACATAAATCGCATATATATTTATTATTAAATTATATTTTAATATATAATTTTGTTATTAGTTTATATATAAAAAAAAATCCTCTTGTTATATAAATATATATTAATATTATTACTATTTACTCTATATATACAAATATATGAATTGAAAAATCTTATTATTTGTCAAAATTGCAGCAAAAAACAAATTTAAAATAGGTGATTCCAAATTATCAAAATTAATTATATGCCATGATGGATGTGATCATTTCAAATTAATACTTCTTGAAAATTATACAACAAAGTCAATTTATGAAAGTTAAATATTTAATTTCAAAAAAGAAAGTGATTTCTATTTTTTTTTAAAAATTATCTAAATTCGATATTTTTCAAGAAATTAATATCATTAAATTAAAGTAAATTAAAAAATAATTTATATTTTTTTTAAATTAATGAAGGACAACTGTTAATTAGAGTGACTAATACTACTACAATTTAAAATATAAAATTAATCGTTTTTATTTTTTAATTATTTTTACCATATAATAACTTGAAGAAAAAGAAAATGAAGAAGAAATTAAATCTGATAGTAACGTAAGCATGTGAAACCCTATCGAATAGGTTGATCAATAAATTACAAATACAAAACAGGGAAGGAGAGAGAGTGGTCCTAAAAATCAAATACGTAGCCAGCAAATTAAATACAAATTTAAATTTCTCAAAATAATATAATAAAAAATAAAATCTATTAAAAGAGGAAACATCCCATTAATATTAATAATAATAATATCACAACAGTCAGCCACTGTACACCAAACACTTTATATTTGATTCTTTCTTTCACACAAAATACACCAAAATTAAAAATAATAAATGCACTGCTAAGAATTTTCCACAAATGAAATCACTCACTTTTTTTTTATTATTTCTTTTGATGGTTTTCTCAGGAAAAAGTTAAAAATACTAATAATATTTAATATTACAAAAATAAAAATAAGCGAGAGAGACAGAGAATGAAGTTAACGCCAAGCAGATGCGACGGTGAGTGTTTTTCCCATCCAACCGAAACAAACCCCACCATTCTCTTCTTTAACAGTGAAACCCGGATTTACCCGGTTTCCATTATTGAGTTTTGCTTTCATCGACTTGGCTATGTTTTGACTGAATGCCTTCAACTCGAACCCAGCCATTCCCATCCGGGCCCGCCATTTCCCAAACACTTCGCATCTTTCCACACGGTCCCTACCTTCGCAAGCAACCGAGTTTGCCAGTTTCCGACCCAATCCTTCTTCTACCTTCACTCTCTCCGTGTCATCCCTCTGTACGGTCGACTCAATCGAGTCAAACAATGCCCCGTAATACGAGCACGCCTCATTCACTCGCGCCATGAATGGAGCCGTATTTGTATTCATTTCTTGCTCCACCACCGTCACCACGCGCGGTGCTAATCCCTTAACGCGCCGCAGAAGTTCGTCTCGGGGATTCTCTGTGGAGACGCTCTCATCTGGCATTCGATACAAGTTGAATCCAAAATTAACAGCCAAAGGCTCTTCAGGCTCGCAACCCAGCGTGTCGCGGCTCAGATCACCGAGTTTACAACTCACCACGTTGAAACGTAAAGATACCCCAAACTGTTCCGCGAATTGACTCAGCGTACCACCAACCACCTTCAACCTCTCTTTCTCTTCCCTTCCATTATCAGCAACGGCGGTGATCTTGACCGTGGCCGGTTTCCCATTCAGACGCTCTGATAGCGCGTGCAAGAGATTCGTGTACTGGCATCCCTGGCCTATGTCAAAATCAATAACATGAAACCCATTGCCGCTGTTTGGTTGGTCTACTGTAGCCTCAAGTATTGCGAGATTAGCAGCCATAAACCCAAGCTTGAAACAGGGAGACAGTTCGTAAAGCATTTGGGTTGATGCAACATGTTCCTTGCTATACAGCTCCGCCACTGGCGCTGGATTCTCTACAGGGTTAACCCGCGATTTGAGTCCCATAGACAGGTATTCCATCAATCTCTGCTCAGAATTCCCTCTCGGGTTTGAGACCTGAGATACACGAGACAAGATCTCAGTGGCAACATCTGTTTTACCTTCGTAAATGGCTGAAGCAGCATCAAGTAGTGATTGTTTTGAGCAATTGGGGAGTGGAGTGGTCACCGATGTTGAAGAGGTAGATGAAGATGAGGACGACGAAGTAGGTGATGGAGCAATCTGGTTCGGACTCGAAGAAGTGATGAGATTTTGTATAGTTTCTGACCACTCGCTGTTATTGTTAGTAATCACCGAAACCGCATCGCCTTCCTCATCCTCGTTGTCATCTAGAAGCTGCTTCTCCAGTTCTTGCAGTCGATTCATCATCTTGTTTTTGGATTCTTGTCCTCCCATAACTGCTCCTCCTCCTGCTCTGTTGTGATTTTGGAGCGTGTTCATGTAAGGTACACCAGGAGAGGCATGGTTCACTGAGTGAGTGGTGGGTCCAGGCCCAAGATTGATAGGCTGGGGCCTGAGCTGTTGAAGAAGAGGAACACCATAACGCTGAGACAAGGAAGGTAATTCCGGGGACAAGTTAGCAGAGAATTCGATGGGAGAGAGAGTGGAGATTGGGGAGGTATGTTGATACATCCTGGGCTTTACCGACCGGAGAAGGAGACCATTTAGTGCTGCGTTTAAGTTGGGCTGTTGTAGTTGTTGCTGGTGGTGTTGTGCTTGGAAATCGGCCAGCGTTCGCTTGCCGATTAAGCTTTGGGTTGTCAAATTGGTAGTAGTTGTTCTATGTTGAGCGATCTGAGAGGTTGGGTCTAGAAACATTTGAGACAGCTGGGTTCTATATGCAGCCTGTGATTGGTTGTTGGTATTCATAGTAGTCATGGATCTACCTGCGATGCCGGAGTAGAAATCTGCCCCACCACCGGAAAACCCAGAAGCCATTTCTCCCTCTCTCTGTCTCTATCTGGAGGGAGTTAGAACTCAGAGAAGAGTTGGTGCTTAGAAAAACGCACGAGACACAAAAGAGTTAATGGAGAAATGGAAGTTAAGAGAGAGAAAGAGAGTTTCTTTCTCTTTAAGGGGTTGATTGAAATGATTCTGATGAATATAAGGAGGAAAACTTACAAATTCCAACTAGTTATTAGCTCTCTGTGGTTTTTTATTGAGAAAAACAAAAGTGTTTCCACGCGAGTATGTTTGGCGTGAGATATTCGCCGCTCGATTGTCGCGGTTTTTAATATTTAAAGATCCTCCACGGTGATTAACTTAGCCACAAGTTACTCTTCTGCTTCTACGGGGCTACAACTCAATTTGCTTCCTCAATGAAACGTAATCCACGTTTTCACACACCGCGTGAATAATCAAAACCAATGAGAGCGTTAGAAATGAGATAGTGGGGCCCTTCATACTAAGATCGTGAACTCACGCTCCTGCTGTTTCTGATGTGAGGATAAATATTGAAGTTGTGAGAATTAGATGATCTTTATGCGGGCAGTGATCACCTGACACGACAGTTACGAACTATTCGAAAAAGCTAACGACAATAACACAAAGAATGCAATCCAGGACGGAAAGGAAAACAGACTTATCCAAAACGTGGAAGTTGAAGGGTTGAGCTTTGAAAAATCATTTGGTAACAGCACCGTTAGTTTCTAATTTGCTCTTAACAGACCATGTCCGGTGGATTCTAAGGGAGTTAACTTACACGTGTCGGTCACTTACTTTTTGGTCTGATGCAAGAATTTGAAAACTAGAAAAAGAAGCTAATCCGCAACAAGTAAAATATTAACCTCCGAGACACCCAAAAATATTAATAATAATAATAATAAAATTGAAAATGAAAATGAAAATCAAGAGACTTTGCTTTCCATCGAGAAAAAAATGCAACTCCCTAACTCGTCTTTCTTGCTTCAAATTAAAGTAATTTTTTTTTTAATTGTCTAAAATACCATTGACAAATAGCTTTTCCCATTTATTTGAAATTGCATTTTTATATTTACATGAATTATCTTTTAGGTGATTACAATACTTTTCATTGGCCTTTCAATTATTTCTCTATGAAAATATTTGCTGCCCCTAAAAATCAAAAGTGATTAGTACATTAATTTTAGATTGATCGATAATTAAAATTTTAAAAAATTAATTTAGATAAATCGAAATGAATGAATATACCTTATGTTGTGATTTTTTATGATCTTTCAAAATTACTAATACATTATTTTATTTTTATTTCCACTTTAAACTCTCTTTACATATAAAGGTATAATTCAATAACAAATAATAAATTCAAATTTAATTTTCATCTCCAAATTTAAAAAAAAAAAAAAAAAATTATATACATTTTTATGGCGTATAATCATAATTTTTTTCTTCCTTGATATAAATATCAAACACAGTACAAATGGTCCCTGTATGCTTATATTTTTATGATTTTATGTGTAAATATGAAATTTTTAAATGATAACTGATAAGCTCTTTATGAATGAGGTAATGGAAAGAACTCTTGTATAGATTGTTGAGCACTGCAAGATGAATAAAGACATTAAAGGATCAAACATTTGATTTGGCAAAAATCCTTCAATTCTTAAGTTAGCAATGGATCGACTTATTGAATTCTTAGGAAATATAAATTCTTCTTAATTTTTTATTTATTTTTTTTTTTTTTATAAAGAAAATTTTTTGAATTTTTAGACAAACATGCTTTGGTTATTTTTGTTATTGCCTTTTGTGCTTGCCTCAAAATACTATTTGTTCCCTGCATAAAATTTGAGGAGTTTATTAGGAAAATATATGAATGACCTAAAATAATACCCAATCACATTTTTTTTTATGAGAGATGACGTTCTAAGCAAATATTTTCTCTTAAGTCAAGAAATGAGTAAGAATGATTAACAATAGCCCCTGGATCTATGAGTAGATGATTATAATGACTGGATCTATGAGTAGATGATTATAATATAAATCTGCAATTAATGTCTATAGTTCTTTAAGCTACTGCAAGAACATTCGAGATGTTTCATATGATGGAGACGAAGTGAAATTTAAATGAATATGTTTTGGTCCATTAAAAATGTCTTGGACCCATTATTCTCTGAGTTAGACTTTCTCTATATCCAACACAACAATGAGGATTAAAATTAACTCTTATCAATGTATATGATCCCCCATATTAAAAGACTCCGCTAAAGTAAGACATAATGACAAATTTTCCATTCCACCATTTTCATGTTACTTTCTTCTTTTTTTTTCTCTTTATATTTTATATTAATTTTCTTTTTAAGGAAGGGATGGTTTTATTAATCAATTAACTAAAAATATGAGAGTCGAGGAGTTCCTGAATAAAAAAGGAGGCTCTTTTTAAACACAAGGACTCGCAAAGGAGTATGAGATATGTGCCATCGCATCCGCAATCACATTTAATTGCCTTCTTACAAAAATTCAGAAGTAGCATAATGTTAAGTTAACAAAGTCCTACACTTCTGAACTAAACACCCAAATTTTCATTTTTATTAATAGCCTTCACCAACAGCTCTGCATCACTCTTAACTATCACATTACCAAAGCACCATCACGTAGCCGTAACAAATCCTCCCTAATAGCAACGGTTCCAGTGTCCCAAGACCTGCAAGTTCAATGTGCATTAACACCGATATGTGATTTTGTATATAAATTAACCCAAGCGTGAGCATCAGTTTCAGTGTTGGATATATTCAAATATTGCGCACATTGTTTTGTTACTTGCCAATTTGCCAATGCTGTTAAGTACATAATTAACATTATTCTTATTAAGATAAAAGTACATAATTAACCTTATTAGTTGTAATTACTCAGAAGCATCTTTAGGTAATAATGATATCTTGGTTCTATTTGAACGGACATGAAAAAAAAATATATATATTACAAAATTTATTCCAAGACCTATTTTCCTTAATATATATCTCATGGACAGCGTTTAAAGGTTTGTTGCTGGTTTGGAATGTAATTATTAAGAAACTAATTTTGAACATAGATATTAGTGTGGTCCTTTAGTTTGTATGTCTTTATTAGAGGGTGGTTATGGTTAATAAACTTCAAAATTCTCTAGTAAATTTTAAAATACTGTTTTAAACATTAGGTTTATTAAAAAAAATATTTATACCTTAATTAAGTCTAAATTTTAAATTGTTATTAATAAAGTGAATGATAAATTTATTTGCATGAGGAAATATTTTTAGAAAGCTTAAAATGGTGAATGGGTACATTTATTGGCTGTGACTATAATGATGTGTACGTAAAGAATCTTATTTAAAGTTGAAGCCATAGACGGACCCATGTTTCCAACATTAATTATATTATTAATTTATTTATTACGTTATGGCAAAATCTTATCCACCAACACCACAAAAACAATGAAAGAAAAATAATACTAAATCAAAAAAATATTTTTTTTTATTTAATTAAAGGGAAGGGTTCAGCCCTTAATGAATCGGCCTTGGCCAAAGGACTCCTGTAAATTATAATATTATCCAAATGTTCTTAAGTAATTATATATATATATAATCCATGATATTTTTAGGATCTGTAAATTTTTAGTTTTAGGTTATGACCTATTAATTATTTAACATAATGAAATAATTAATTTTTATCTTTTATAAAATTTATATTTTGTACGTTTGAAAAATATTTATTGTATATTTAAAATTTTAATAATAATAATTTATTTCATATTATTTTATGAATCAAACGAATTTTAAAATTTTAATTTAAATGATAAACTCGATTCCCATTAAAAAAAAAACTATTTTAATCAATGTGAAAAAAAAATTAAATGATTTCTCCGTCCAATTAATTAAAACATTTAGTCATTTTGCTTAAAAATGAAGTCATTTTTAAGATGCTTCATAAATATACTTTAGAAGATTGATTCACTAAACTCTAAAATGCCTAATAAAGGTCAAAATAGATAACCATTTGGGACAAATCATTTAATCTGGTATATGATTTTGTCCAAGTGTATTTAAAATAATAAAATATTATTTTTAGAGATTTACAGGCTTGCTATTATGCTAATTACCTTTTGATTCCTAAGGCTGCGGCTGTATATCCTGTTGAGTCACATGGTTGACCCATTTCACCGTTGAATCCTTCGTGCTTGTAATATAATATAAAATAATTTAAAGATTAATTCAACATTATAAAATTTTTTAAGTGATAATAATTTATTATATGAGATTTTATATTTAAATTTTTATAAAATTAAATTTTCTTATAAGTGTCATTCGAAAAATGTGAACGATAATTAATATTATAATTTTTATAAAATAAATAAAGGTTATAAATTTATAAAAAAAATATAAAATAAAATTATTTCGTGTAACCGTGGACATATTCGGAGAAGGGTATTCATGTAAAATTAACCAAACAAAAAGTATTTGACATTTCATAATAGGGTAGCGTGTAGACAAATTTTTTTAAATTAGTTAGTCCAAACTACCTTTGATCCTTTTTTTTTTTTTCTTCCAAATTGTATCTTTAGCCTCTCTTACTGCCACGTGTCAAGTATGAATCATATTTGCAACTTTTCCTTTGCCTAAACCAAACTCTATATACCACATATTATATAATATTATTTTTATTTTTATTTATTTAGGATCTCTGATTTTTTTATTTTTTTATTAACAAGACTACTATTATAGAGACTTAATTAATTTTTATTATATACAGTAAAATTTTTAAAAATTAATATTCGATAAATTAATAATTTATATTATATAATAATTTTTTTTATTTTAATTTAGATTAATTAATTAAATTAATAATTTCAATAAATTAATAAAATAATATTTTTTAAAAATATATATATATAATTATATGATTCCATTTATATTATAAATTAATAATTTATTAACATTATATATATAATAAATTATGAGATTTTATTAAAATATAAATATATTATTATTTATTTATTTTTTAATTTAAATCTAATTGAATTTTATTTCAAATTTTTTTATTTCATCTAAAAATTTTATAGTTGAACTCTTGAATTATAATAAAAATTTATGAAGTGTTATTGATATTTTAAGTATATTTTCATCTTTAATTTCATTTAAATATATTTAGTATTATATTTTGACTAATTTTTAAGTGAAATGTGTCAAAAATTTATTGTTATATTTTTTTTAGTATATGTGAAATACTTTTTATTATATTCACATAATATTTTACGTATCTTATATATCATATTTAATTTTTAAATATTTTTTAAATAAAAAATTATTGTAATTATGAAATATATAAAATTTTTTTAAAATATTTATATAAAAATTATTTTAAATATAAATAATTATATTCATATTTTTTCTTATATTTAATTTCTATTCAATTTATATATTTTTTTTTTATTTAATTTATATTCTATTGATAATTTTTTTTCATTTTAATTAATTTACATTCAATTCATTATATATTATTTTTTCAATTCATTTAATTTATATTAAATTAATTATAAAATTAATAAAATAAAATAATTTTTAGTTGATTAAATATTATTTATTAAATTATAAATATTATTTTTATATTAATAAATTATTAATTTATCAATTAATTAATATTTTTTATTAATAAAATTTATTTGATTCAACATTATTAATTTGGAGAGAATTTACTGTACTTGCTAAATATGTAAGGGTAATTTGGTCAATTTTCCTCAACCGCCACCGCTTTAACTAGTGTGGAGACTGGAGACTGCCTAACAGAAAACGAATCACTCCGGACTCGTGCTAGTGAAACGTTATTAATGTCATTGAGAGTGGGGCCCGTGTTTGGTTAACTGGGAATAGCCGGTTTATATTTGAAAATTGGAATCCATCAAACGCCGACAGGGAAGTGTGATATTTTATTATTACTACTAGTATTTTTGTAAAGGAATTAGCCCACGCGCTTTTCCAAGTCGGGATGCGCAACGCCATCTTACTACGCCACACGAAATCCACTCTTCCAGAATATCTGTTTTGATTGGTCATAGAGTTGACGGAGTTACATGTTGTATTAGGAATTCATTTTAATTAATTTAATTTAATTTTAATTTTAATATTTTATTTTTTTTATGTGTCTTATTTTTTATTTTTTAAAAATGTTATATTATTTATAAAATAATATTATTTATTTAAATATTTTAAAAAATAAATAATATAATATTTTAAAAAATAAAAAATGAGACATATAAATAAATCAGATAGTTTAATTTTTCTCTAATATTAATTCATATGAAATTTAAATTATATTTATAATTTAATATTTTATTTATCTCAATTTAATAATTTATATTATATATATTAAAAAAATTAATTAATATCATATAAATTTTTATAATGAATGAAAATGAAAAATTGAATCATTAAATTGGGACGAAGGAAGTAGTTGAATTTGTATTCTGTACGCTATTGTGACGAATTTGGTAACTCGGTGATGTATTTTTATAATCTGTGGTTAAAGGAAAAAGAGAGTGGGTTTGCCAACCTTTTAAATTCTATCGTTTCCATTTGTGGAACCCACAAATTATATAGAAGATATTTTTTTCAGCACTTATATAAAAAGATGTTTAGATTTTCTACATCAAATGTTTAACATTTTCAATTAAATTTATTTATATATTTATTTTTCAATAAGATTCCAAGCTTTTATAAAAGTAAACCATTAAATGGGAAATCTTTATTAATTGCCATGCATTCTTTTGAAGCTATATTTAATATTATTAACTTAATTTAATTCCTTTCATTCAATTATGAACTAAATAATAATAATATGATATATGAACATATTAATTATAATAAATATTTTATGATTTAAATAAGGGTTAATTGTAATTTCTCTCATGTAGAATGATCCATTACACTATGTTCCCTCTGACCTTTAAAAAATACACTAACTCTCCCCTGACGAATGTCATAATATACTACTAGACCCTTCCGTCCAATTTTACCGTTAGTCAACTGTTAGTCAATCCTATAAAGGTAGTGAAAAGATCAAAATGCCCTTACCGTTTAATTTTAATTAATTACTTTTTATTTTTACTTTAATTTTTTTTTTAGGATTAAAAAATATATTTTCATACTTTTGACAAATTTGAAAATAAAAATATTTTTATTTTATTTTTAAAAAAATAACAAATAAAAAATAAAAATATTTTTTACTTTTTATTTTTAAATTTGTCAGAAATATGAAAATGAATTTTTTATTTGTATTAAAAAATTTAAAAAGAAATAATTTAATTAATAATTTAATTTCTTTTTAAATTATTTTTTAAAATAAAAAATAACAAATAACAAATAAAAAATATTTTTTAAAAAATATTTTTGTTTATTTTTTATTTTAAAATTTGTAAAAAATATGAAAATAATTTTTTTAACCTTAAAAAAAAATTAAAACAAAAATAAAATATAATTAATTAAAAATAAATAGTAAGGCATTTTGGTATTTTCACTACCCTTATATGGTTGACTAACAGTTGATTAAAGGCAAAATTGGACGGAAGGGTCTAGTAGTATATTATAACATTTTTCAGGAGGGAGTTAGTGTATTTTTGAAAGGTCTAGTAGAAAGAATTTAGTGTAATGGGTCATTCTACATGGGAAAAATTATAATTAACCCTTTAAATAATTAATTATTATAGTTACTTTATAAAATAATTATTAATTAATGTGTTATAAACTGAAATCTAAGTGAATTTAGACTCCGTTTGATTTAGTTATTCGTAATAGCTGTTAGCTAGTGTTGTTACTTAGTAGATGATTATTTCAAGTGTATAGTAAAATTATTATTAGCTGTTAGTTATTAATATGTCTAATAATCTTAAATAATAAATATTTTTATTTTTATTTTTATTTAAATATTATTTTTAAATAATAATTTATTCTTTTTACTTCAAAAAAACATAAACTTTTTCAAAATATTTCAAAATAAAACTTTTATGAATAGCTATTTTTTTTATTACCTAATAGCTAATAACTCTCGGTAACTAAATGAGTATAATGCTACTATTGAAAATAAAAAAATTAACATCTGTATTAAAAAATTTTATCAAACACCCACTTAATTAATCTAATAATTTTTTTTTTAAAAGGGGAATAATAAAAAATAATAATAAAAAAAATTATGTGTTTCTTTTCATTGTTTTTCCTTTCAAATAATATTTTTCCTAGACATTATATTAATTTGAACAAAATACTGTTAGGTGGTGTACCTAATGGAATTAGTTAATGATAATATCAATATTTTGCAAATTTAACTTAGTTGACCATACAAATCTAATTAAAAATTGGATTAACTATCACTTTGATTTTATTCAATTTAATTTACGACTTATTTGTATAGTTAAATTCTTAAATTATTTTACATCATGAATTTTAATTTATAAAAAAATTACGTTTTATATGAATCGAACTTTTAATATTTTTAAACCTCAAATTCAGTTCATGAATTGGAGAAAATATAGTATAAAAAGCTGGCAAAATGTTTGGGAAGTTGAAGAAGATCTAAAAGAAGGTACCTTATTATTATTTAACCGATAAAGAAAATGAGGTGTAAGTGTCAATCTCGTGTACTAGCCAGTAGCTACTTAATGGGATTGCGTTAGGGATTGCCACTGTATAGGGTCGGTCCATTATAGGATCAGTCCCCACTTGGCCAAGTTGGTAATTAAAATGAGAAGCCAAATTTTCAATATCATTTTTTTTTCTTTTAATCTCACAAATTTTAATATTATTAAATAAAGTCTCTAAGTATGACAATAGGGTGGAGAATTTCCGTTCTCAGCGGGAAATTACTCCGAACGGAGTGAAAATTTCCCGATTTATCTCCCCATAAGAATGAAGATGGGGAATATTTTTTCCCCGTTAGCGGGGACGGAGAGTGTATTCCTCATCCCGTGGAGACATGTTATTATACTTAGTTAATTATTATATTTATTTAATTATTCCTTATATAAAATTATATTAATTAATATATATATATATATATATATATATATATATATATATATATATATATATATATATATATAAGGAATAATTTGTTCAATAAATAATTCTTATGAGGTTATTGGAATTTATTGAAAACACTTATTAGATTAAATTTATTTAAGTATTCGTATTTTAATATATGTTGAATTTTTTATATTTTATTAAAAAATATTACTGAATATTTTTTATGTATTAAAATATTTATATTTTAACTATATTTGATTGATATTTTGTGTGCTTGTATTTATTAATATTTTCTAAATAAATTTTTTTATATTTTTAGCTATTATTTATGAATTTTATAAATATAAACAAATTTAGTAATACAAAATTTAAGCGGGGAACGAAAATCCCCACGGGGATGGAGATACCCGCGGGGATGGGGATGGATATTAAATTATCCTCGTATGTAAAACGGGGACGGAGATGGGGATTCCCCACTAAGACGAAGGTGGAGATGGAATGGTTCTCCGTCCCGTCCCTCTCCGCCCCGTTGCCATCCCTAAAAGTCTCACAACAAAAATTGTATTGATTTTTTTTTTTCTTTTAAAATTGTTATTTTGTTGACAACGTTAGCCATTAGGGACCAAAACGCTTAATGACATGCAAATTGCAAACCCCCAATAGCGTATGAGCGTTTCACGTGAACTACTAATGCCTAAATTTTCAACGTACCACATGGGATGACGTTAAATAAATGTTACAATTGGATGCAAGAAACCGATAACTTTTTCAAAATTTGGTACATGAGATCCTACAAAAATTACACCTACCTTTTTCTTATTGTAAACATAAATATATATTTCCATGGCCAAAAACATAAGGCTATAGGGAGGGCCTTGGCATCTTATGGCAATATCTCTCATTTAAAAAGGAGTCGTACAAAATTTGGTTTTGACTTCATTTATTTTGCATATATGGATATTTTTATACTTATATCATTATTTTCCAACAAATATAATATTCATAATATATTATAATTATCTAATAATTATACGGACAATTTCTAACAACTATTTTTAGAAGAAAAAAAAAGCTACATTACACAATTTATTAGATAAGAAATTTCACAAATATCATGAAAGAAAAAATTGAAAATACCTGCGAATATGATTGATAATAACTAATTCGCTACCCAAGTGAGTCATCCAATCAACACTGAAATTTACTTTTCTGAAAATATTTTTGATTACCACATTCCAATTCTTACTAAGCAACCTTTTAATCCTTCTTGTGAGAGCATATTATTCATACAACGAAACATGACATAAAATTAAACATATTTGAATTTGATCTTAATATATTGTTTATCCGTTAATAACACATTTTAAAATATATTTTAAACATATTAATTTGTTTAAACTTGCTTAATGGATTGGGCTTGAATTTAAAAGTGCTTAAATTTTTCAAAAACTTATTTTGTCCAATCTACAGTTTTTTGAGATCTACGATCCTATAAATTATTTCATGTATGTACATAATTTTCTTAGACAATATTAATTAAACAAGTTAGATAATATATAAATATAAAATTTAAGTTTAATTCATTTTAATTGTATCTTAAGTTAGTAATAAAAAAAAATTAAGAGTGAATATTAAAATTTAAATCCCACCGATAAAATTAATTAAAAAAAATACAATCCATCTTTACGTTGTATTTAGATACATGCATTTAAATTTAAAATTTTAATTTTAAATCTCATGTTTTAAATGTATAATTTGAATTTATATATTTATAAATTTATTGTTCGTAGACTGTAAGAAATTTAAAATTTTTAAAAAAATAAAAATTTTAGATTTAAAATGAAAATAATAAATTTGAAATAATTAAGTAAAAAAATATTTGAAATATTAAATTTTTTAAAGGTTGAATTCAAATCTAAATTTAAATTCTAAATTTAAATTTTTATCATCTAAATAGACTATTAAAATATTTATCTATTAGGCTCATAGTCAAATCAAAACCATGCTAAGCCTTTTTTTTTTTTTACTTAGAACTAAAGTCATTGGAATTTAGGAGTGTGAACATATATATTGATATATTAATTTGTGAAAAAAGTTCATATCTGCCAAATAATTATTTTCTTAGTAGAAATTCATGATATTAAAATATAGGATTTGCAGAGAAATCAAAGTCTTTGATTCGGCGAAACATTAGGCTCACAATTTAGATCAATTTCAACTAACTTATTTGATCATTTTAATGACTTAAATAAGATGAATTGTATTTGTACCACAAGTTCATAGTGCAGATCATAAGGATGTAACTAAATCAGATGAGGGTCCATTTTTGCTCAGAAAGCATGTTATGATAACTGAAATGAGTTTTTAAATTTGTGGACAGTGACCACTCGAAAATTGTGGGCATTTCAGCTGTCATCTGATTCTGGTAACCCACAAATACAATCCAGTTTTCTATTTCTCATACGCTTTCCGTACGCATTTGAATGGACTCCCTTCCTCCCGGGTCGAGGGCTGCTGTATATGTATATTTTTATAGGACAGTCCCTCATGTGTCCCATTTTATTTATTTAAAAATTTTTATAAAATTTTAAAAAAATTATATTTTGATAGTTTTTTATTTAATGAATCTATTGATGTATTTTTTATACTAAACAAAAATCATTTGAATAGAAAAAATATATTAGAAATACGTTAAATCTAGACCGTTAAATATAATACATAAAATTTCTAATATATTTTTTCCTATCAAAAAACTATCAAAATATAATTTTTAAAAATTTTATAAAAATTTTTAAATAAATGAAATAGAACACATGAAGGGATGTTGTGTAAAAATAATACAGTAGCCCCCCTCAACTCCTTTCTCCTACTACCTCCATTTGCTATATATATATATATATATATATATATATATATATATATATATAATTTTATGTTTTTATTATTAAATAATATTTCATCCATTCTTACAAGATAATTTATTTTGTTTTTTCATACATATTAAGAAAAATTAATTAATTTAATTAAAGTAGTAAATTTAATTTAAGTTTTTCCTAATCTACTCCTATTCAGTAGGAATAAGAGTGTAATTAACATCACTTGGAATTAATCAAAGAGTACATGTAGTTGGTCTTATATTTATTGTTCAAAGATTAATTATAGTTAGTCTTTTATTTCTTAGTGAACAATATTAAATAACAGCGCTCCTAGTAAATTAGTTTGTTGATAATAATGAATATTAAATAGATATATATTAAAAAATTAAAAAATAATTTTATTTTTAATTAAAATTTTGATTATAATAAGAAAAAATATAAATAAAAGAAAGATGAACTATTTGTTAGGGATAGAGAGTATATTTAAGGAGTATTTCAATATTTAATTACAAATTTTAATTACAGTTTAAAAATAAATATGTCGGTAATTAAAAAATTATTAAATGTTTAGATAAATATTAATTACCGATTCATTTTATTTAAATTGATAAAATTTAAAAATAGATAAAAATTATACTTATTGATTAATATTTTTATTAACTGAAAAAAATATTTTTTTTTAAATCAATAATTATGAATTTTTATTCATACACCACTTAAACTAAAATTTTCAATAATAATGTAAATGAATTTTCAATTATCATAATTTAATGGACTGGATACAGCCAGTAGAGTTGAAATTGAAAGTAGAGTTGTCAACTGTAGGGGTTAGGTAAGGCATATCTCATTTTTAATTTCATATTTTTTTTATGCAAAATATTATTTATAAAAAAATAGTTAGCGCCGTATTGAGAGGGTGGCGGTGAATTGGAGCCGTTAGATTTAGTCATAGGTTTCGGTCGTAACACGTTTCGCACGATAATAGGTTAGTTTTGACATGAGGGTGTCAGTGTGTTGGGCACGTGATTTTACACTACTGGCTAAAAGCTGAAACCAGCTACTGCTTGTAAATTCTGGGCGTGCCCAATAGATTTTTTTGAGGACCTTTCTTTTTTCTCATCAGTCATTACTTCTTCACTGAATGCTGAATTCTGGAAGTCAACATTTTGAGGTAATTCTAAAATGTAAGGCCTAAGCAACTCATTTCAAGATATTGATCTAAAAATATCTCTAATAAATAGAAAGAAATAAAAAATCATTACTAAATACATTTCTTCATTTATTTATTATTTATTCTATAGATTTAACGTTTTATTTTAGTATATAAAAATTCTAAAAATTAATATTTTATTATTTTAATTATCATGTATGATTTATTATCTAAATTTTATTAAAATTGATAAAAATTATAAAATAAAATTATAATATTTATATTATAATACTCTTTTCGTCCATGCATGATTCTATATTTTTTCATGATCTATCAGAAATTATTTACTTTAGTTTTTATATTATATTTTCAATAATATTTTTTAATTTATTTTAATTAACCATATTATTTTACAATAATTAATATTATCAATAATTATGATAAAAATAAATTAATAAAATAATTAATTTTTTAATTTTGTGTTAAAATAAATGAAAATTGAGAATAAAATTTTATTTGATATAAAGTGATAGATACGTAAATTATATTGTATTTTAATAAAAAAAATATTAAATTCATAATTACATTATTTATTTTTGAATATAATATACTAAACTTAATAACTTATATTAAAATTAAAAAAAATATATATATATATATCATTAGACATAGATATACAACTTATTACAAAATGAATATAGATTGAGTTAAATTGATAAGACATGAGTTCTCGAGTCTAAAAAGGAACAGAAAATATGGTAGATACGATTGGCGCATGATGAGACATAAGTACTATTGGGCTTTGTATGGGATTTCATTTTCGTCAGCATGTATTTGGTCATTAGTCTTTGATTGTCCTCTTCTTCATGTTTTTATAAATCATTTGCTAAATCAACTTCACATTTCTTCTTCTTCTTCTTCTTTTTTTTTTTTCCAAAAATTCTAGCCATAACAATCACACAAAGATCAAATATAATAATATTTTTTAATCCACGAATTAACTTCATATCATATTAAATATAAAATTAAATTTTACTTACGTTGCGTAACTGATATTAACCAAAAATTTTAACTCGATCTAAATTCAAACACTTCATTCAATAATATAATAATATCGTATTATAAGGTTCATAGCATAAGAATATAATTTTGGCACCGAATAGTAGATCACACTAAAATGCCCAAAAGGCACATAGATTGTCTTTTTTTCAGAACTCACAATAATAAAGCCAATGGTCACATGTATTGGAGCATTTTTCTAAATTAAAACATGTATCATAGCAAATGTCTTATAAAAATGTTTATTCAAAATTAAACTTTTAAAATTAATGTTAATAATTATTAATTCATTTTCTTTTTTAAACAAAAAAATCATCATGTATTCTATTTTCTTCATTATTGGAGGTGACACGCATTCCAAAATTCTCACCCACAATATCTATAGTCATCAAAGCCTAATCATTGCAAATTTTAGTCTACAGCTTTAATATTTATGACTTGATTGAATAATAATAATAAAATTAAAATTAAAAGTATTTGAAAAAAAGGAAAATTATATTTAAATAAAATTTTATATTCGATCTATTTTCTTTTATAATTAAATAAAATATTTTAATATTATATATTAAAAGCGATATCAAATTTAAACTTTATTATCTAAGAAAATTTATCATTTCTCCTCTTCTAATTTCTTTAGCTATTGATCAATTTATATTTAATTCTATGTGTATCACCCAAATTGGCCAATAGCTTATGGATGAATTAATAAATATAGCTGTGTGCTAATTACTGTTTCTCATTTAAGAGCATCCTAATTTCTAAGATATATTAAGTGAATTATTCTGATAAAAGTATGTTTTGCATTGATTTGTTAGGTGGGTGTAAATTCGGGTTGACACAATGGTCTCTGATGTTGTCCATTTTAGTTACTTAAAAGTTTTTAAAAAAAATTTAAAAAAATATATTTTAATAGTATTTGATATAATAAATCTTTGATGTATTTTTCATATTAAACAAAAATCATTTGGACTGTTAAAAATGCATTGAAAATATATTAAATCTAGACCGTTAAATATAATATATAAAATTTCTAATACATTTTTAGCAGTCCAAATAATTTTTATTTAGCATGAAAAATATATCAATAGATTCATTACATTAAACATTATCAAAATATAATTTTTTAAAATTTTTTAAGTAGTTAAAATATGCTACATGACTACTCCTCAACCCGTGTAAACTCATATACCCAAATTAAGCTAAATTATTCTCTAGTAATTGGCTATTGCAGTTAAACATGATGAGATGTAGAACCGTAGAAGACCGTATACAGCCAAGTAATAGCTAACGATATGTCAGATAATTAACTACTAACCTCGTTCACATAATTGCTATATATCCATTATCCTTTAGCCTTTTTAATCATAATTTTATTTATATTTTTTTTCAAGCATTGAGGGAATAAGGGATTCAAAACTAAATATGTTATCTAATCAAAATATAAGTTATCATTCAATTATGTTTAAGAGTGCTAATAATTCTCTCTTTGCTTAAAAAAATACTATTCATTATTTTATGCTAAGTTCTCTTACTAAACAACTGGATTAGATTCCTCTTATATTTTATTCAATAAAATATGCTAGTCCCTCTTTCAGAAGATAATCATATTTTCTTATTTAAAAATATAATTAATTTCTTAACATGTTTTTATTTAATATTTATTATTAACAACAAACATAAATTACTAAGGGTACCGTTATTTAATATTATTGAGTATAAAATAAAAAGTCAATTATAATTAATCTTTAAATAATAAATAGGAAACCAATTATATGTACTATTTGTTCTATATCTACTATATTTTAATTAGAATTTGGAGTTCTATAAGAAAGATCCACCATCATTCTAAGTGGACATCCGAGGATGCCCATCATTATCTGCCCTCGTTAATTTTGAGCAATGAATGAGGAACAAAATGACCATCTACCTTTCTTCACTGTTTTAGCAGATTCTCTTAAAACGTCTTTCGCGTAAATCCAAATTTATTTTTTTTTTTTCAGGAAAAAGGATATTTTAATCTCTAAAATTTAATTTAATTAATATTTATATTTATATTTTAAAAAAATAATATTTTAATTCCGCGTAATTTTTTCAAATTTTCTATTAAAAAAAAATAAAATAATTTTAAAAACTAAAATACTCCTTCTCCTCGTCCTTTTTCTCTTTTCACTTTTTTCTTTTCTCCATTCCCGAATCTTATTCTCCTTCTTTTTCTTCTTATTTCTTTTTTTATTCAATCTTTTATTTTTTTTCTAAGATTTTTCACCATTTTTGGGATTCATTCATTTCTCTTTTCTTTTACTTTCATTTTCTTCCCAATTCTTTTTCTTTTCATTTTTTCTTTTATTTTTCATGGATTGAACGTACGAGTAAAAGATTCAACTATCTATCTCAAATTAATAGATAAAGGTTTTCTCTTTTTTCAACCAACTCACAATATGGATTTCATGGATTTTAATTTATGGGTTTCATTTTATTATGAATTTATTGTATTTGTTAAATATATTAGCACTATGAATTTGTTGCATGAGATTGGATTTGTTGGATGAGATTAAATTTGTGGGTTATTAGTTGAATTTGTTCATTTTCATGATTGTGATTGAAATTAAAAATTTAAATGTAAATGAGGAATCTTTTAGCCTTTTTATAGGTTTTAATGGCAAAAATTATCAAAAAGAGTAAAATATTTACAGAATCAAAATATAAAAATTAAAATGTATAATTTTAAAAAAATAGAGACGTAAATATTAATTAAGTCAATTTT
This sequence comes from Aleurites moluccanus, assembly GCA_948193065.1. Taxonomy (NCBI): domain Eukaryota; kingdom Viridiplantae; phylum Streptophyta; class Magnoliopsida; order Malpighiales; family Euphorbiaceae; genus Aleurites; species Aleurites moluccanus. The sequence continues at coordinate 1,770 of CANXYC011056761.1, read as the reverse complement.
AAAGATTAAAATATACTATTTCTTTTTTTTTTTTAATTAAAAATTACTCCATATTAGCCAAACTTTCAATTTGAAAATGCGCCAAAACTTTGGTAACTACTCAGAATTTAGCAATTAAATATGAAATATTTGGAGTAAAGTTTTGTATGGTTATCCAGTTTGATTGCATTTAGACCCTGTTTCATATAATTGTTGGTAACAATTGAGAGTTGGTAGCTGTTATTTAATACTTAATTATTATAGGTATTTAGTAAAATTATTATTAATTGTTAGCTATTATTATATTTAATAACCATTAAAGATAAATATTAATATTTATTTTTTTATTTAAATATTAATTTTAAGAGAAAATTTTAGTATTTTTAATTAAAAAAGCATGGTTTTTTTTTTTAAAATTTTAATTTAGAATTTTTGTAAACAAAAATTATTTGACTACTTAACAACTGTCAATAATCAAACGTTATGATACAGCTGTTGAAAATAAAAAAGTTAATAATTACATTAAAAATCTTTATCAAACACCCACTTAGTTAATTAGCATTGAAAAGTTAATTACATTAATTAAGGTTTAATTTTTTTTTTTGAATAAAAAGAAATTGATTCTGAATTTATTATTCAAAAAATATATATTTATCTTTAAATTATATTTTAGTATGAATTTTTTTTTTAAGATATATTAATTACACTTAAGTTCATATTAAATAAAAATATATTAGGTAGAACTTAAATAAAATTTATTATTTTAATTAAACTAATTATTTTTTAAAATTTATGTGAAAAAATAATTAGGAGCATTTTTTAAGAACAAAGAGTGTATGTAATATGATAAAGGATTTATTAACTTTATGCAACCCTTTTTTTTTTTTTTTTTATCACTAAATAGAATTGTATTTACAAACGAATAAAACAATGTTCAAAGACATTTACATTGCAAATTCAATCTCACATCATCTTAATAAATACTCTCATTTATAGGCTTACAGGGGAGTCAAGTTACTTGGGCTAGTTCGGGCGTGGGTTAGCCCATAATTGTTAGAAATTGTTGGTGAGTTAACTAAAGTTTTTTGAATCACCGTTTCTTGTTTTATTTTTTATTTTTATCATATGTTATGATATTTATCTTTTAAAATATTAATGATGTGATATATAAAAAAATATAAAATAAAAATAAAATATACAATAGACATAAGATCTAAAATATGAATAAAGAGTTTTTTTTTAATTAAATTTTAAATTTACATTTAAACTCTCACATTATTGATTAAAAAAATTCAATGATGTCAGTTTGAGATTAGAGATTAAGAGTGTTTAATCGAAGGACATTTTTTTCGTAAAAAATTATAAGCTTTTTAATAACTATTTAAATTATTACAAATTTTTATTTTTACATGGACTACTACGTACTGATAATAAACACAATAAATCCCAAAGGTAAATTCCATGTTTATTCCATTTTTCTCTTTGATATTTGTAATTAAATTATGTAAATTTCTATTATAATGATAAATCAAGGAAAATTACTTTTAATAATAAGTATTATAAATTATATTGGAATATAAAAAAAAAAATATTCAATTACTATTTCCCTACACTTTTCCATTAACCTATTTTTAAATTTTTATTTTCTTCTCTTTTTTTTTTTTTTTAGAAGTACAATTGGTTTCTTTCTCATGCAGGTGTGTGGGGGTGGGGGGGGGGGGGGGGGGGGGGGGGGGGGGGGGGGGGGGGGGGGGGGGGGGGGGGGGGGGGGGGGGGGGGGGGGGGGGGGGG
>CANXYC011056691.1:0-18392 GCA_948193065.1 Aleurites moluccanus | reverse complement strand
TTTAATTGAAGTGCTTATTTGTGTTTTTAGCAGCTGGGCATGCTCCTTATACAAAGGAGATGCTGCCCAATTTTTCATAAGATATTTAAGCCATTTTGAGCTTATTAATGTTTTGCATGCCATATAGTATAGTATTATGGGTTCTTCGCGGTATTGGTAGCATAAGCATCACCCGTACCCTAGGACCATCATAGATCCTAAGTTGGGCTGTGACATTAACGATTCATAAGGAAGATGTATCTAAGACAACATTTTGGACTAGATATAGCCACTACGAGTTCTTGGTGTTGCCATTTGGCTTAACAAATGCACTGGCTGCATTTATGGATTTGATGAATAGGCTGTTCAAGCCATTCTTGGACAAGTTTGTTATTATTTTCATTGATGACATCCTTGTGTATTCCAAGAGTAAGGAAGAGCATGAAGAACATCTTCGGATTGTATTGCAGACTTTGAGGGAGTAGCAGTTGTTTGCCAAGTTCTCCAAATGCGAGTTTTGGTTGGATAGTGTTCGTTTCTTGGGGTATGTGATAAGTAAGGACGGACTTAAGGTCGATCCAAGGAAAGCGGATGCAATCCTTAATTGGCCTAGTCCTCTGAATGTGTCAGAGTTTCAGAGTTTCTTGGGTTTGGCAGGCTATTATAGGCAGTTTGTTCAGGATTTCTCCAAGATTATAGCTCCATTGTCTAGGCTCACTCAGAAGCAGGTAAAGTTTGTATGGACAGATGATTGTGAAGGAAGTTTTCATAGGCTTAAGACTCATCTCACGACCACACCTATCCTAGCTTTACCATATGGTGAGGGAGGATATTTTGTGTATTGTGATGCTTCTAGAATGGGGCTTGGGTGTGTGTTGATGCAGAATGGAAAGGTAATAGCTTATGCTTTGAGGCAGTTGAGAAAGCATGAGATGAATTACCCAGCTCATGATATAGAGATGGCAGCTGTGGTTTTTGTATTAAAGATATGGAGACACTATTTATATGGAGAGAAGTGCAAGATCTTCATTGATCACAAAAGTTTAAAGTACATCTTCCAGCAAAAGGATTTGAACCTTAGGCAAAGGCAATAGATGGAGTTGCTTAAGGATTATGATTGTGATATATTGTATCACCCTAGAAGGGTGAATGTGGTTGCAAATGCTTTGAGTAAGAAGTCTATGGGGAGTGTTGCTCACATTCAAGTGCATAGAAGGTCATTGATCAAAGAGTTGCACGGATTGCATGATTTGGGGATTCGATTTGGCTTGTCAGATACAAGAGTGCTTTTGGCACATTTTCAAGTTAAGACATTTCTCATTGATCATATCAAAGAAGCATATGATAGAGATCCTATATTGGTTAAGCTTAAGGGTGATGTAGAAGTTGATAAAGCTTTAAGATTTACTATTGTGGATGGTGTTATGAAGCATGGTGATAGTTTATGTGTTCCTGATGTGGATGGATTAAGAGAATAGATATTAAGGAAGGAACATCATACTGCTTATAATGTGCATCCAGGTGCAACTAAGATGTATGACGACATCAATGGATTGTATTGGTGGAGTGGAATGAAGAAGGATGTAGCAGAGTTTGTGGCAAAATGTTTGACTTGTCAACAAGTGAAGATTGAACACCATAAGTGTCACGAACCGTTTCCAGATCGCGATGGTCCTAGGATGCGGGAGATGCCAATGGCGATCAGCACCCGTAAAACCCAGTATTTCATGCATAATCTTTAAACCTCAATTAATTATCCATTTTACTTAGTTACCATTCATTCTGTCATTTTGTAATTCTTACTATAATTTAATGCAATTGGCTACAACAATTAATATATCATACCATATGATCATCACATATCTCATAATATCATCACATATATATAAATGTTCATATCCTAACTATCCTATATATACCCCATGGAGTAGCTAGATTATGACATCAAAATATAAAGTTCAGTATATATATACATCAAATGATAGCAAGCAAAAATCCTCAGATGATAGACGATGGGATTCTGCAATCTACTCCTCTCCTGAAGTGGTTAAACAAGGAAAAAGGTGAGTATACAAGATACTCAGTGAATCTATATGCATCGCAAGTGAAATAGGATGGAATAGTGATATATATATATATATATATATATATATAGAGCAATGAAACAGTATCAATCATGTTGGTTTACATAATCAGTATCAGAAACTGACAGGAATATCAATGGTCATATCAAAGGCATGGAATCATATGGTAAGATAGATATAGGGCCCTGTAACACGTAGACTATGTGTAATCACACAGTCGATCACATATCAAGTAAGCATAAGACTGATCAAGTCCTATAGCTGGGACTAATAACCCATCCCAGCTAGGGCATCAATCTCTATGTGCACATTGCCAACAGTATATACCCACTACCCTGTCGGAGCAGCAGCTCTGTTGAACCATTCAGGTCAATACAAGTGAACATCATATCAATAGACACCATTATGCAACAATGGTATCATCAATGGCATTAAACTCAATATCTTTCAAATCAAATGGCATTGCAATATATAATATACAATCAATGATAAGGGGTATGGTAAACAACAAAGGTATGGAACAAAGGTTGGTTCTGCAAAGGAAATTTGTAGGCCAATTGGCATGCTAATGTCGCCGGCGACGATGACATTCAAATGGTAGGCCTATGGAATACAAAGCAATAGGCCAAGGCAAAAATAACTAGGCATTTTGTCAAACACTTTGTGGGCACAATTTGGCAAGCCAATAGGTTAGGTTATCGTGCAAGTTTGGCTTGCCCATTTGAATCAACAACAACCCACATTGGCAACAATACAATAGGTATCAAATAAACAAGATTAAACAACATAAAATGGATCAAATTGGCATAGGAATTCAAGGCAAAAATAAGCAAATCCAAGGCAAGTGAATAGTGAATGTGGTTCGGCCAAAACATGGGTTTTCCATATGCATTCCAATGATCAATCTAAGGTATTAGGCAAGTTATTTGATGCATATAAGACTCACCTAAGCCTTCTAAATGCTTTGAAAAATTGATTTCCATCACAATTCTTCAATGAAGGCAAATAGGGCAACTTGACAAATTCTTGAATTCTACACCAAATTAATCATCAATTAGTTACCTAATGGCTTTCAATTAACATATTCTAACATCAATTAACATAAACTAACTCTAATCAACAGATCTAAAGCAAACAACTTCCATTAGGTTAGTCAATTTGGGCATTTCTAACAAAATGCATCAATTGATGCAATCTAACCTAAAACCCATTCAATTCAACCTTAAAATCATCTAACTAAACCATAAAATTGAAAAAACAAATTCTTTACCTTGGATGGGTGTCCTTGCCAAAATCCTCCCTTCAATTCTCCTTAGTTTTCCTTAAGCTTTCTAGCAAATTAATGGAGGGAAAAGATAAAGCAAGGATTAAAGTCAATTTTTCTTTAAAAATTTCTAAGAAATTTGGTAAAGAATGATGAAGAAATGGATGGGAAATTGGAATGAGTTGTTCGGCCAAATGGTGAGAAGGAAGAAGAAGATGAACAAAATGGCTACGTGTTGGCTTTTATACTAAAATCATATGGCAAATTATATTTTAGTCCTTAAACTTCCAAGTAATTAGATTTTGACCCTAACTTCTTCTGTAATTTATTCTGACAATTTTGTCAAGATTTAGATTTCAATGTGGGAAATAAATAAGCTTATTTTAATTTATACTTATTTATAAAAATAGTTTCAGAGTCATTCTGTAACTCTGACGGACCAATTTCTACTATTCACCTTAAAGTTTCTTTTATTTACGATTTTGCCATTGGTTACTTTTTCAGTGTTCCTAAATATTTTTCACTTCTTTCTTTTTACCAAAATTACACATGCATTAAGGTGAACTTTTACCCCCTGGTCCAATTCAGAAATTCTTCTGTTGACCGAACAACTAATTTCTCGGCAGTGTTTCCGACACCGCCGATTTCCAGAAAAGTAATTAGTTCGTTTTCTAACTATGTCTCTAAAATTATTTCCCATCATTTCAAGACTTTTGAACCACATACTGAGAACTAAATTATGCACATGAGTTATAAATTTCTAGGGTATTATATTCTACCCCCTACCAATAAATTCGTCCTTGAGTTTAAATAAATACATACCTCACTGCTGGAACAGGAATGGATATCTGCCTCTCATCTCCTGCTCACTCTCCCAAGTGCACTCCTCCATAGACTGGTTTCTCCAGAGCACTTTTACCATCAGGATCTCCTTATTCTGCAATTGTCTGGCTTATCGATCAACTATCTCCACTGGTATCTCTTCATATGACAAGTCCTCATTGAGACCCACATCCTGAACCTCCAATATATGTGATGGATCAGACACATTCTTCCGCAGCATTGAGATGTGGAAAACTGGATGTACATGGCTCATATTGGGTGGAAGAGCCAATCTATAGGCCACATTATCTATCTTCTCAAGAATCTCAAATGGGCCTATAAACCTTGGTGACAACTTTCCCCTCTTCCCAAATGTCATAATACCCCTTATCGGTGAGATCTTATGGAAGACATGATCACCAACTGCAAAATATACATCCTTCTTCTTCGGATCAGCATAACTCTTCTGCGTACTGAAGGCAGTCTTCATTTGATCTCTGATCATAGGCACCTTTTCCATTACTTCCTTAATTAACTCTGACCTTTCAAGCTACTTCTCCCCTGGCTCCATCCAACATACTAGAGATCTTCATTTTCTACCATATTGTGCTTCAAATGGAGCCATACCAATAGAAGAGTGGAAACTGTTGTTATAAGAGAATTCAATCAATGGAAGATAGTAATCCCAGTTATCTTTGAAATCCAGAACACACAATCTAAGCATATCCTCCAAAGTCTGGATTGTTCTCTCCGACTGTCCATCAGTCTGCAGATGGAAAGCAGTTACTGGTACCCATAGCCTCCTGAAATTTCTGCCAAAACTGGGAAGTGAACTGTGTACCTCTATCTGAAATAATCATCATAGGAACTCCATGAAGTCGCACAATCTTATCCACATATAATTGTGTATACTAAGCTACCGTATAGCTGGTCTTCACCTTCAAAAAATGAGCAGATTTCGTCAACCAGTTTACAATCACCCATATGAAGTCATAACCCCTGGTAGTCCTCGGTAGACCCACTATAAAATCCATAGTAACCTACTCCTATTTCCACTCCGGCAACTCAATCTCCTGAAGCAACCCTGATGGCTTCTGATGCTCAAACTTAACCTGCTGATAGGCTAAGCATTTGGACATAAAATGAGCTACATCTCTCTTCATGGTACATCTTGGTAATCCCTGGATGTACACTATATGCTGAATAATGAGCCTCTCTCATAATCCGATCCCGTAGCCCATCCATATTAGGTACACATATACGCTTCCCACACTTCAGTACACCATCCTCCACTACAAACTTTGTCATCTTACCACTCTCCACATCTCCCTTAAGCTTCAATAAATAAGGATCCCTATCATAAGCCACTTTAATATCATCAAGCAAACCAAATTTAGTAACACAATTTATCCTTCAGTTTTAGAGACTACTCACTTAATCATCAATACTTATACTTTAAACTATTCCTAACACATCTCTTCACATTTCTCATGAACTATATCATATTAACAAATCTTTTGTCATCAACTGTCTCGTTATGTATAACTTAATAACTCATCTTTAATTTACAGATAGTCGTATTATGAATTCATTACTAGCATTATCATTAGTTATGTACAACTACTATACATTGTCAATGATTGAAGTCCATATCTTTCTTTTTGATCTTTATAAATCTCTTTTCATAATTAACCACCAATTATTACATTAGATTATACGATTCCTTCAATTTAGGGCTTACTCTTACATATTCCTTTACACATTCATACTAAATCACATATAGTAATGACTTCCACAGTTATACCAAACACAACTAACCATTACTTAGGCTATACAATCATTCTTCAATCAAACATGATTCGTTACTTTATAGTTTAACAACTTATTTACAAAATCAAAACATAGGAATCCGTATATATGATCAGTTATCCCATTATCAAAATCAATTATCAATTCACATTTTACAGAAGTCTACTTACATGTCACATGATTAATTATCAATTCACTTACCTTTTTTATTCATATGATTGTATCATTATCTATAATGTCTATACATTTAACGATAGTACACAGATTCACAACAAAGAAGACATAACAATGACGAATTGAAAATCCTATGCTCCATGGTTCACTTACACATAAAAAAACACATACACTTAATTTAATTATGTTTAATTTATTCCTTGGCTCTGATACCAACTTTGTCACATCCTCCACTTTAAGAGATATGACGGTCCTAGGGTATAGGAAAGCGTAAGGCATCCTAAACCCGTAAAGCCTCTATATACGAATTTTATAGAAAAACCACAAGGTTTCCTTTGTATTTCTAGTCTATTCCCAGGACCCACTTGTCCCTCTCTTCAAATAAACCAACTCTGTAGGAAAAAAACACTCCCAAAGGTTCTCCTTATACCCACTACTTCAATTAAACAACTAAACATATATGGCACTTTATTAATTATCAAGACAACACCTATATTTTCATATAGGTAAATTCAATTAAGTTCTCACATTTTAATATATTGGAATTAATTATACAATTATTACTTTTTATTATATATACAACTCAGATTCTTTAAACAAAAACCATGGAGCTTTTACTGAGTTCAATACTGAAAGTTGAGATAATACATAAATAAATGTGGTTCGCAGCAGAGGAAAGCGATAGCTAGAACCGCGTCTATCTATCAATTTCCTAAAAAAAATAACCACTAAAAGAGACGATATGGAAGATTTATGGAAGAAAAAATGAAGACAAATTCAAAGATTTTTTCCAAAGGTGGCATGGCAAGAAGAAGAGAAAAGGAAGAAATTTTGTGCCAAGTTTTTAATTAGTAGACAATTATTCAATTTATTTACAAACTTGTCATTCACTCTTTCAAGTTCTTTCTATCTCTTTCATTACCCTTTCAATCTACTTTCTTATCACTTTACTCACTTATATATATTTTTAATACACAAATTAAGATACTAACTTGAATACTTATGAAGGAAGTTTGATCAAAAGACCTCTAATCATTTTATTAAAATTTCATCTTTGCACCTTACTCATTTAGTGTGCTACTATAAAGTCTTTAACTTGTTTTAATTAATTCTAGACCTGGCAAATGGGTCGGGTTAGGTACCCAGCCCATGGATCATTGAACTTGCAGGTTCAGGTTCTAATGAACCTGAAAAATTTTGGGTACTTTTTTTAGAGAACCTGTACCTGCACCCACGGGTTCAGGTTCAACCCGTGGGTGCACCTGTGCATATTATAATCACATATATGATGGGTTATAAATTTTTAATTAGCATGGACTATGGATAAATATAAAACCATTTAATCAGTACTCACATACAAGAATCTCAAAAATAAGCATATTGCCATATAATAAGTTGATAAAGTAATTACTTACTAATATAAATAAACAAAATCCAATTTGAAAAAAAAAGACTAATAGTTTAAATAAACAAAATCCACAATAATGACAAGAAATTAGTAGTAACTTTTGACAGTAGACTGTAGATTTGGTTGTTCCATTAGCTTCAAAATCTTCATACAAATACATTAGCTTCACTAACATCATTAGTAGTTGATTCTTTTGATTGATCAATTGATGGTATTGGCACTAAAAGATCGTCATCATCCAATTCATCTATATTGAACAAAAATATTAAATAAATTATACTAAATATTATTCAAAGAAAACCAGAAAACATTGTGCAATACCTACAACGAACAAAAATATCATATATTACCTTCAATACTATAACCACACAACCAATTACGAGAGCAAATCACAGCTTGAGCATTTTCTGGCTTAAGCGCACTTCGATATTTAGTGAAGACCTTGGCTCCAATACTGAAAGCTGACTCTGAAGCAACAGTTGTTATTGGGACAAAATAATCAGTACTGTAAAAAGGGGCAAAATAATCTACTGTGAATATGTTAACTGATAATTGCAATTATATCAAAGTGTCAACAGTAGGAAATTACCAGTAATTGCAATAATTATTGTATTCTTACACCAATATATATATATATATATATATATATATATATATATATTTAATTTTAATCATTTGATAAGGTTTGATAGTTCTACAATTATAATAAAACATCATGGTAATAATTATTTTTTCATTGCTTTTCAATTGTTGGGCTTAATGTAGAGTGAGTAATTCACGTGGATGGAGTTGCAGGATGATAATGAGTATTTATGCATGTTTATAATTCAAGGTAAATGAGTATATATGCTAAACAGTGGGAGCTGAAAACTATTAAAAATGTCTTTATCTAATTTGGTCCCAGTAGCGTCTATGGTGCATATTAGACAAAATGGTCGATAACAAATAAAACCAATTAGACCTATATAGCATAGAACTATTAAAAATCTTTTGTTACATAGTCTAGCATGTCCAAGATGACGACATCATAAATACTAAATAGGTTGCTATCACGACTCGTTTCAGGATCGCGACGGTCCTAGGATGCGGGAGATGCCAATGGCGACTAGCACCCGTAGAACCCAGTATCACATTCATAATCTATAACCATCAATTAATTATCCATTTTACTTAGTTACCATTCATTATGTCATTCTATAATTATTTCTATAAACTAGTGCAATGGGCTATAACAGACATAATAATATACCACATGATCATCATATATCTCATAATATCATCATATACATATATACATGTTCATATTCTAACTAACCCATACATACCCCATGGAGCAGCTAGATTATGAACATCAGAATACAGAATTCAAAAATAATTATATATATCAAATGTGAGTAGAAATCCACTGGATGACAGACGATGGGATTCTGTAATCTACTCCTCTTTTGAAAGGGTAAACAAAGCAAAAGGGTGAGTATATAAGATACTCAGTGAATCTATATGCATCGCCAATAAACAAGATGGATAACAAATGGAATAATGGTATCAATAGATCAATGTAAACAAGTTACAAATGGTGACCGAATAGCCAGTAAATATATCAAAGGCTCGATATAATATGGAAAGACAGATAAATGGATGGACTATATGCAAACATACAGTCTCCAGTAGCAATCAGTATGGACTATATGAAATCATACAGTCTCCAGTAAATATCCATATCAGTAAGCATAAGACTGATCATGTCTTATGGCTAGGATCATAACCCTTCCTAGCTAGGGTATCAATAATACAATGTGCACATCGCCAACAGTATATTCCCACTACCCTGTCAGATCGGTAGCTCTGTCAAGCCACATTAGGATCAATATATGAAAGAAACATATCAATGGACACCATTATGCAACAATGGTATCTTCCATATCAATAAGCTCAATATCGATCAAATCAATTATCAATAGAATCGATGGCATTGGAATAGACGATATATAATCAATGACAAGTGGTTTGGTAATCAACAAAGACATGGGACAAAAGTTGGCTCGGCAAAGGAAAACGGTAGGCCAATTGGCATGCCAATATTGCTGGCGATGATGGCATTCAAATGGTAGGCCTATGGAATACAAAGCAATAGGCCAAAGCAAAAACAACTAGGCATTTAATCAAACACTTGGTGGGCACAAAATGGCAAGCCAATAGGTTAAGGTTTGGTGCAAGTTTGGCATGCCCATTTTAACAAACAACAAACCACATTATAGGCAACACAATAGGTATCAAATATACAATAACAAACACAATTAAAAGGATCAATTTGGCATGGAATTACAAAGGGAAAAATCAAACAAAAATTATAGGATGAATAGTAGATAATGGTTTGGCCAAAAACCAACTTCCATGGTAGGTTTCCAATTTCAATTCTAAGGCATTATACATGTTAAATGATGCATATAGAACTCACCTAAACCTTCCAAATGCCTTGAAAAATTGATTTCCATCACAATTCTTCAAATGAGGCAAATAGGGCAACTTTGGCAATCTTTACGTTCTACACCAAAATAACCATCAATTAGTTACCTAATGGCCTTAAATTAACATATTCTAACATCAATTAACATAAACTAACTCTAATTAACATAGCTAAAGCATACAACTTCATTTAGGTTAGGCAATTTGGGGTTTTATATTCAAATGCATCTATTGATGCAATCTAACCTAAAACCCATTTAATTCAACCTTAAAATCATCTAACTAAACCATAAAATTGAACAAACAAATTCCTTACCTTGATGGAGTGAAGTGACCAAAATCTTTGAAGACAAATTCCTTGAATTCCTTTTTTCTTCCAAGCAAATCAATGGTGGCAATTGAAAGAACTAGGTTTGTATTTAAGTTTTCTATCAATTTTCCTTAAGAAATTTGGTTGGAAAATGAAGAAATGGATGAGAGAATTGAAGAATGGTGGTTTGACCACTTAAGCGAAAAGGAAGAAGATGATGGCAAATTATTCTAAGGCATGCTTTTATACTAAAATCATATGGCAAATTATATTTTGGTTCTTAAGTTTCCTAGTAATTAGGTTTTGACCCCAACTTCTTCTGTAATTTATTCTGTCGGGATTTAGATTCCAATGTGCGGAATCAATAGGCTTATTTTAATTTATCCTTATTTATAAAAATAGTTTCAGAGTCATTCTAAAACTCAGACAGACTCATTTCCACTATTTACCTTAAAGTTCCATTTATTTACAATTTTGCCATTAGTTACTTTTTCAGTGTTCCTAAATATTTTTCATCTCTTTCCTTTTATCAAAATTACACATGCATTAAGGTGATCTTTTACCCCTTGTCAGATTTATAAATTCTTCTATTGACCGGACTGCTAATTTCTCGGCAGCATTTCCAACACCACCGATTTCCGGAAAAGTAATTAGTTTGCTTTCTAACTATGTCTTCAAAATTATTTCTCTTCATTCCAATGCTTTTAAACCATACTGAGAATTAATTCATGCATATGAGTTATAACTTTCTAGAATATTACAGTTGCAATCAAATATTAATTCAAAATTAAAAAAAAATTACCTTGATTCTTCCTTAGTGTTTTCAAACTTCAAAAATTAGAAAACAACCCAAAATAAAACTATCCCAAAGAATGAAAGCTACATAGAAGAAATCATAGAAAAAGGAAAAAAAAATAAAGATTTTAAGTTCTTAGCAAATAAAAAGAGAAAGGGGAATAAGAATGGAATAGGAAGAGCAATAGTCACATAAAAAGAGCAATAGTCACGATGAAATTGAAAAGAGAAAGAAAAAACTAGGGCTTTTAAGTTTTAAGCAAATAAAGTATTAAAAATTATAATTAGAAATTTTAAAAACTAAAAAGAAAAAAATATATAAAAAAAGTTGGGTGCAGGGTCACTTGTGAGCACCCACAGGTCCGATTATCTGACTCATGTGTCTACAGGTTCAGGTCCAAAAGTACCCATAATTTTTTGAGTATTTTTTTCAAACCCAATACTCATTTTTTTGGGTTCACCCATGGGTACAAGTTCACTTTTGCCAGGTCTAATTAATTCGTTACATAAATCACCTTAGTTTAAGCTCAAATAAATTTTATAACAACCTTAAAATATCTAACTTAGATAATCCTTAATCAAATATAACATGTGCATTTATTAGAATTTTCAAAAAATTCATACCAAATTTTGATTTCAATTCCTTATTTCTCAATTTCTCTTTTAAAGAACTTTTAATTTCTTTTGGGTTATTACATGGTACCAAGGAAGAGTTAATTGGAAGTTAAGTAGAGAGAAAAAAGGATGAAGTTGCAAAGAAATAGTTGAAATACGGAGAAAAAGTAAATTTTCCAAATTAAAAGGGACCCACCAATTTTTGTCACCTTTTATATAAGTTAAAAGCCAAATTCCAAGCTTAATTTTCATCCAAGTGGGCCGATCAAATGAAAAAGAATTGACTAAAATTTTATTAGTTTATTTGATAAAAACTATCATGTAAACACCTTTACACTTATCACTTTTTAATGAAAACAAAAATTCTATACTTATCTTAAACATTTCTATTGCTTTCTTAAGTAAATAAAAGACAAAACCTACACAAATTTTTTCACATAGAGAATCCGGACAAATGGCCAACTTAATGAGCTCAAAATTATTTGTTTTAGTTGTTTACTAATATATTAAGAGATAAAAAAAATAAGCTTATTTGTAAAACTTTCTCTATTCTCTAGAATTTTCTCTATTTCTCTTTTAAAAATTAATTTTTATTGTGTTGGATTTTTATTGTACTCATATAAAAGTCTAAGAATAAGAGTTAAGAGGGGGAAAAAATATTTCTACACCAAATTTCCTTAGTTGGCCGAACCAATATACTAAAATTTTCCTTTGTAATTTTTCAATTTTTCTTCACTAAACCTTTCTTCTAAATACAATTTATGGTAGGATTTCTACATAGAAGCCTATTGTCAAGTTAACTTATGGATTATAAGGCAATTAGGAGGTGATAATTGTATAGGAAAAGGAAGAGTAAAGAAATAAGAGAAGTAGAGATTCCAAATGTGATAAGGAAGAAGGAAATTTTGTATTAAGGTAAAATTATGTTTTCTTGATGATTTACTTGTTTAATGATATTTATAAGTCGAATGGTTATTGAATTTATTGATTTGAGAAAGACATGAGATTATATGTGATTATGATTAAGTAATTAAGGTTTAGTTTTGAAGTTATATGCTAAGAACTAAATAGGTGAAGTCAAGATTGATATGTGTGAATTTAGAAATTTAGACTCTGTATAGAATTAGTAACTTAGACCTGTGATTCTATGACCTTAATGACCGAAGTTACTTTAGTATAAAAAATGAAAGTTGTAGATATATGTGTTATTTATATGTAAAAGTATTTGTTTAATTTGAAGTAAAGATAGAGATATTAAGTAAAGTCTGTGACTGATTCGAACGTAGGGTTTCGCAAAAAGTCTAATGTATTTTATTTTTGCAGAGTGTTAGAGATTGAATTATGTAAAGTATTCAATATAAAAAGTGTTCATTTATATCTTATGTAGATGTCTATAAAAATTTTTTAGCATTGGATTTGTATTTTATGAGATGCAGTCATATTAGTGTTAACTGCCTGAATGGAGGTTACAAAACAGTAAGGTTAAATTCAAATAGACACCATGAGTTTTGTAGTGATTGAATACATTTGAATTTTGAATATGTTATAACTTGAGATGTCTAGTTTAAGTAGGAAGAAGAATTAGAAAAATTGGACATGTATATAATAAGTTATAGATATAAGAGTCCAGTATGCCAGAATGAGGAAATAAGTAAAAGTTCAAAAGTCATAACCATAAATTAAGGATTATATAAGAATTAATTAAACTAAAGTTAAAATTAGTATATGACATATAAATAAATACTGATTTTAATGCTTAATTAATGTCTAGCTTTGAATGATAAAGTTGTAAGTGGAAGTTCTAAGTGAAGAAGAAAAGTGAATTTGTGAAGTTGTTTAGCAAGGTGAGTTATGTATACATCATTATACATATCCATAACTTGAATTATTGAATCTAAATGAGCATTTTTCCTACTTGACAAAATGCCTCTTTGTTATGCCATTGATCATTCTTTCATAATCCAAGCCTAATTTGCTCTCTTGCCATTGATTTGTCATTGAAACGGAAATGCCTATTATATTGTTCACTTGAAAAACTTGATTGTGATGTTAAAGTTTAACGAACTTGCACCATGATACCATAAATGTTAAGTACACCAAATGTTCAACCATGCAACAATGAATATTATTGATTAGCTACCTTTGTATTAAGTAAGGAAATCGACACATATTTATCAAAATGCATTAACACCAGTTGATAAATGAGCCCATGTTTACCTATTAAATGCCATTTGTACCATAATGTTTCAAATGATTACTTGATAATACTATTGATCACTTTGGCCTAATTATATGGAATTGACAGAGCTATCTTACCGTCGGCATTGTGCACAATAATTTCTTTACAGTGTTTACCCTAGCTAGGAAGGGACTTATCCTAGCTATAAGGTCTGGCTCGCCTTACATAATTTACATGTGAATGCTAAAGTTAAATATGAAATGTGTTTAATGCCTAATATCTATCATTTCTACATGTAACTGTGATGCTTATGACAAACTTATTCCATATGGCTTACCATTGATATCCATTTCCTTACCTAATGTTATTTATCATTGTTATTTGTTTTATATGCTCAATGGCATTTGATGTACAAATTGCTAGCTTTTAATGTGAAAATTTGATATACTCACATCTACTCATCACCTTCATTGTAATTTAATTGTTATTGACTCTCCTTATTATTATCAACCTAACCCTTATGTTTAATGATGTACACTTAACTCATTGAGTATGTTTATACTCATATGTGGTTATTAATTATTTTTCAAGAAAGTGGTAATAGGAATTGTTCCCAAGTCATATTTCTTCCTCCGCACTTGGGATATCAAAGACTTAAATGTAAATTTTATCGCATATTTATACTCTAGAGCTCTATGGTACTATTTGGGGTATAGATAGTTATGCTTAACTTATGATTGTGTATTATATTATGAATATGAATAGCCTAACATGTGTAAGTAAATATTATATTAAAATGTGATAAGAGGTATTACTCGAAACTTAATTAATAACTTAATGGAATATGAAATGGTAATGTAAGTAATAACGATAATGATAATAATAATATTAAAATGTAATTGAGATACTGAGACATGATATGAGAGAAAACTATAGAAGTGCCATGTATGCCTATTGATATTGTGGAGTTGAGGTTATAAGGATGGTGACACATTAGAAATGTAAATTTTTATCATAAGTTATATGAATTGAAAAATATGTCCTGGGAATAGATTGAAATTACAAGAAAAACTCTGGCAAAATTTCTGTAAAGTTAATAATTGTTAAATAGAATTTGAATGTTAATAAATAGATTCAAGTATAATTGATTGTAATTGGCATGTTAATGGGTTCTACGAATGTCTAGTGACTTTAGGTTTACTCGTGCCCTAAGATCGTCATATTCAAAAAGTGGAATGTGACAGATCTATACTAGAGTTTTCTTTTGACACTAATTATGCTCCATTTAAAATGTTGTATGTTGGTGAGATCAAAAGAAGAAATGTCATTTGTAGGAACTTTAAAGGCTCGATTCTTTCAATCAATGGTGCGTATGAGTGAGTGGATACTACCACCGTGTTCCTAGCAGTAAGATGTACCTCCTGGTATAGCTTTATAATTTTTGGTGACCAAAACCTAGATTGAAAAATGGAATGCGCATGTGATTTTTTGACAATTTCAAGTAAATATGTTTTTAATTGTTCTAAAATTATTATTAATTATTTGGAGTATATTTAGAGATAAATTTATAGAAATTATTGAGAATTGATACGGGTATTAGAAATATTAGGCAGTGAATAATCAGTAACTATATTTTATTTGAGTGAATAAAGTAAGATAAATTAAATATATTAATTTAGAGTTATTATGAAAATTATTTGGATAGTATTTGTGAAAATTAGATGCCAAAAGTGAATTTATTGTGGAGTAAATTAGCTAAGACAATAGTTAAATTATGTGAATGAATTGATTTAAATTGAATTAAATGGTGGAGTTGAATAAATAAATTATTAGGTTAATAGAATGATGATAACTATGATTTGATGAGCTTATTATGATGAGTTATGACTGGCATGATGGTGAGAGCTTGCTTATCACTCGGCGCTGCTTGCCAGTTGGGTTAGTGTTGCTTGGCTACGACCATGACGACAAAACTTTATGGATTGGATTAAGTGATAGATTGAATTAAAAGAGCCAGATAGATGATCTACTCTCTATGATATGGTTTAGTGTGATTCCTGTTGATTGATCCCATCCTTATGCGATTATGTGATTATCTATCTTTTTGGCACATTGCATAAAACATTTAATTAATAGAATACTTAGATGATACCAAATAGGTATATTAGATTGTATAATTCACTGAGTTGAATGCTCACTGCTGTTCAATTTTGTTTTTTCTAGTTTGCAGGTGAGCTTTATGAGTCGAATTATTATTGATTCGTTTTTGCCATTTTTCTCCGATAGTAAAGGTTGTGCATTTTCTTTTATTTTATTTTCATTCTGCTTTGTAATTTTAGAGTTTCACATGATTCGATATTGGTTTAGATGTGTTGTTTTAAAAATTATTGAAAGTTCGATTTTATTGGGTGACCTATTGAGCAAAATTATTTTTATGATAATGAATTGTTGTTATGATTATGGTAGTCCTGAGGGGTAGTAATATGAATGATGTTCATATTCTGCTTAATAGTGGGTCATTGTGAGGCCTCGCCTGAGCACCCCGTTCGGGCCCACTTAAAAAATTTATGGGATCAGAATGCTCATTTGGGGCAATTTCTCACTGAGGAGAAGACCTTAGCGCCTTTTATTTGACAATGATTTTGATTTTAAAGTCGCCACCTTAAGTTATTTTTGTTGGAAAAATTTAAGGTAAAAACCCATATTGACTTCAATTTTTATCCCAAAGGAAAAAAGTGCACTAGTCTTTGAAACCAAAGAGGATTTGGGACTAGGTTTTCGGTTGAACTTGGCTTTTAATTTTAACCTTGATTTAAAATGATTTTCATGACCAATTAAAGAATGATATATAAGATGCATAAGCAAGTAGATAAATGGATGAATAATTGAAATATAAGCAATCAAGTAAAACCATCAAAGAAAGCAATTAAAGTAAATTATTACACCTCAAAATCTTAAAATAGGGAATATCAACTCTAACCCTTATGGGTTCTAGATTGATCACACATTCCCCAAAGAATACATTCAACAAATAAAATAAAGCAAATAATCAAAGAAAAAGAGATGGTTTTGCCTTTTTTTGGATTTGATGCTTTTATACAGCTTGCCTACGTATCCCGTCGAATGGGAATCAAAATGTAACACCTCAACCTAAACCCTTAAGGGGGACTTAGGGGAAAATTTTTTCTTTCTTTACAATATGTTTATATGATGTATATATGCATGAAATTGATATTTATGCACGTTATATGACCTAATTTTAGGTATAAAAGTGGTTTAAAGTCAGTTAGGACAAAATCGGGAAATTTTGAATTTTTGGTGAACTGGGGGCAAAATGGTCATTTTACAGCCCCTTCAAGTTTTTATGGATTTAGCATTATATTCGAATAAAGGAAAGAATAAAAGTGAATGTAAATGGAGTTATTTTCTTTATTTGAAAATCATACAGAAAAATAAACCCGGTTGAAAACAATTTCCGATAAGCAGCTCAATTGAGGTGCTTGAGGTGCTTCGGTGTGCACTAAGGGAATTATGGTCTTTTCCTACACAATGTGGGATTGTAGAATGTGTATAATATTATGATAATAGTTTAGGCTTGATTAAATCCAACCATTGGATCAAATGATGGAAAAATGGACGGTTGGATCAATCGGGTACAATTTAGCTATCATAAGCTCAATCTATTGGATTTTTCCTTTTGGTTTATGATCTGGTGTGGGAAATCTATATGTTATCCATTTAAGTTGACTTTAGATTAACTAATGGTATAAAAGTATAATAAATGGATGGTTGGATGGCTATTTGACACCAAAAGTACTAATAACTCATTCCATAAAATCTCATCATTCAGATATAATTGATTTCCCACCTCTTCAGCCATTCTTCATCTTCCTTAAGAGAAAAACTTGCAGCAAACACCATTGTTATAGCTTAAAGGATTCAGCCAACCTAGCCATTCCATTCCTTTTTGTTTTTCTTTCATTTTTTGATGGAAATGGATTAATTCCATCATTCTAAACACATTTCTAACCTTGAAATCCATAGAAAAACTCATTTAAGCAACAATTTAATTCAAGGAAAGTTTTGAAGAAATTTTTATAAGTTGTTTCTATTTGAGTTCTTTTGATTTAGAAATGCTTTTAAGGTATCCTTTGTTAGTATTTATGGATTATAATCCATTTTGAATGGTTGGAATGTGATATGAATATTTGAAACCCTAAATGAAGAACATTAGTGAAAAATGTTGTTTTGATTGCTTTAAAGCTTTAAATATTGTTATTTTGATGTGTTTAGCATGGATTGATGGTTGGAAAATGAAAACAAATTGACTAGGAGAAAAATGTAGTTTGGCCGAATGTGTGAAGGTTAGGGTTTGGTTATGCATTTGGTTGTTTTAGGTGTTTAAAGGCTTGAACAAGTTATATTTAATGTGGAAATGATGAATTGGTGATTGAAAGTTGAAAAAGAAACCATTTGGAACAAATGAA